>LPNX010530754.1:149113-173566 GCA_001517045.1 Pseudotsuga menziesii
ACAATCTCTTTCGGAATCCCGAACTAGGTAATAATCTGGTTGAATACGAAGTGCATGGATGTCTCACCGTTGGATTTAATTGTAGGCATAGCCTCAGCCCATTTCGTGAAGTAGTCGAAAACCACTATGATATGATGATGCCCCCTAGCTGAAGCTGGGTTGCAATCCATAAAATCAAGCCCCCACTTAGTGAAGGGACCATTAGTGATGATGGGATGTAATGGGGCAGGTTTCAAGCACATATTACGTGCAAACACCTGGCAAGGGTGGCACCTCTTGACAACATCCACACAATCCTTAAAGATCGATGGCTAGAAATAACCCGCTCTTAAGATTTTTTGGGCTGTAGAAAGCCCAGATAAATGACCACCACATGCCCCTCCATGGAAATCATTCAACACTACCTCAGCCTCTTCATGAGTTAAACAATGTCGTAAAATGGAATCTACCCCACGGCGGTACAAAGTGTTATCCACTATGAGGTAATTCTTAGACACGTAACGTAATCACCATCATTCATCCTATGTGAGGTGAGTAGGGAGCTTCAATGTTTGTAGATATATAATGATATCCCCATACCATGGGTCTAAAGTTGAGATTAAGAATATGTGCTCATCGATAAATGTATCTTCACATACCAACTCCTCGGCTTCGCTTGGGAAATCTGATATAAGCTCTGCAAAAATTAATGACTTCTTAGATTTTGCCGAAACAAACTCGAGATCGAATTCTTGCAAGATTATAATCCATTTATTATCTTTTCCCCCAATCATTCTTCGAGTGAGAACGAATTGAAATGGATTGACATGGGCAATAACCAAGGTCTTGCAAAGGAGAATATAATGTCTCAACCATTGAACAACATGTACGGTAGCTAAGGAAAGCTTCTCAACATGGGAATAATGGATCTCTGTGTCAATAATATTCCAGCTCAGATAGTATATGACATGCTCTTGGAGCTCCTTATCCTCTCCATGGCCGCGGCCACATAAAGTAGAAAATCACGGCTATAGTCTAAGGGACTAATCACCAAGGCTGATGCTAAGGCTCACTTGAGCGCATCAAATGACTCCTAGGCTAGATCATCCCAACAAAAGGTGGTGTCCTTCTTCAAAAGACACATGAAGCCTCTAGTCAACTTGGAAAAATTGACAACGAATCTCCATAAGAAGTTTGCCATGCCTTGCAAACATTGAAGATGATGAATATTCTTTGGGGGAGACAACTGAAGTATTTCCTCAAGCTTCAAAGGGTCGACTCTTATACCCTCTTTAGAAACAATGAATCCTAATAAGTGACCTGACTTCACACAAAAGATGCACTTGTGAGGGTTTAACCTGACCAAATAATGGCAGCACCTTTTGAATACCACTCTCAAATGATAGGAATGACACATTCTCATACGAGAATGAGCAGCAAGGTCATCCAAAAACACTTCGATAATCGATTTGAGATCGTGGAAGATCAAGGTCATGGCTCGCTGAAAAGTAGCTCTGACGTTCTTAAGGCCAAAAGGCATTTTTCGATATGAAAAAGTTCCCCAAGGAAAAATAAATGCAGTCTTATGTTGGTCCTCAGGTTTAAATTATATCTGATTATATGCGGAAAAACTGTCCATAAAGGAAAAAACCTCGCTACCTGCACACTCATCCAAAATTTGATCAATAAATGGTGTGGGGAAATTGTCCTTAGGATAGGCACGATTCAAATCATGTAAATCAGTACATATGTGGATCGCTCCATGCTTGTTATCAACCAGAATGGGGTTTGAAACCCACTCCGTCAAGGGAATGGGATAGATAAAACCAGCTTTCAACAGTTTCTCTATCTCTGCCTTAATCACAGGTGCTTTCCTAGGATTCACCACATGTAAGCATTGTAGAACAAGCTTAGCATTGGGATAAGTCTTAATCTTGTGTTCGAGAATGCGAGGGTCGATACCTGGAATTTCATTGTAAGACCAAGCAAAGATATCACATAATTATTTAAACAACTCAGTGTATTCTAGAATATTGGCATGGGAACATTCTGCCCCAATATAGACATTCTCTATCCTACCAGGATTGTGAGAGATATTGATAGGAATCATTGGATATATATTTTCCATGTTCCCACCAGCCATCAGATAAGGAGAGCTTAATGGAACCATGGGACTACCAATTCTCTCACTAAGAACTTCCCTAAAGTCCTCACGCTCCAAGCGGTTAAGCTCGAGAAGAAAATAAGACCTATGATGGATCTCTTCCCATGGTGGCTCAACTCTCGACATGGACTCAATAATCGCTTCGTCTGAAGGAAAAACACTATAAAGGTAGTCATGTGCATGAGAAGACTGTACTGCCCATGCAAGAAGCACATACGAGTCCTCCTCCTCCGCCCATGAAGAGGAAGGACTAGGCTCCGCAACAAACTCAAGATTATCTTGATAAGCTACCATAGTTGCAGGCAATGGTACGTCCGTCACGATGGGCTCACTCGAAGTACTCGGTGTAGGAAGAATCCAAGTATCTTCCATATGACTCATGCGAAAAGACACCAATCTCACAGATGTCGAAGCCTCACCAAAACTAGACCCTATCATAAGGATAGGTGCAAGACAACTAAAACTTCCCATGAGGGATGGATACATGCCCACACCCACACTCCTAGTTTCCAGCTGAGAGTGCTCTACAATCGAGATCAAAGCTCCTGAAGATGCGGTAACCGACAGATTCTTGAATGATGTTTGATTAATCATAACTATCTTCCCATTAAATGGAAAGCATACAACGTGAAATAGGGAAAAATCTATGGCTTGGATACTGTACATCTAATTCCTACCTAGCAAGAGATTGTAGTCAAGGGGCGCATCAATCACCTTGACCTCTATCGCAATGGTCTTCCCTCCTAAATAGACCTTAAAGGAAGGAAGGATCCCGTGCGGCCTAAATGATCTCCCATCGAATGCAGTTAACATGGTCACAGACTTAGACAACTCAGGGGAACCTAAACCCTTCCAACATGATAAAGACATCACAGAAGCAGCAACACCTTTGTCAATCATAGTGTGCTTGACGATCATGTTTATACATTCTACGTGAATCAAAAGAGAAACATAGTAAGGAAAGCGAGGATGAAGTCCTGCGGTTTCAAATTTAATCACGGAGGAAAAATTATCATCATCCACACTAAGGGAAAAAAGAAAATCCTTCCTTTGCGAAGGACAACTCTGAAGCACTTCTAGTGCAGACATCACACACAGAGTATGGCCCAAATCCTCGACAACAGAATAGTTCTGGGCGACTTGGGCATTAGGATTGTGCCCCGAACACTTAAGGACTCCCTTAGGAATGTGAGGTGCAGCTTCAGGGTTATCCACAGGTTTTTCAATATGCAAAGGAGTTCCTGGTGGATTAGGTTCCTTTCCTGGGCTGGGTTGTGACAAACCATAGTCCTTTGCATGAGTCACAACTTTCGCAGCACGTACCATGTTAATGCAACCACGACCGCTACCCTTTGGCAGATATTGATCACCACTAGACTGATCATGGGTCCTCGAGTTCATGTTTTGATTGTGAGGAAAAGGGTTTGTCAGCACAGCTGGGCCCTTCGCTAAGAATCTCAAGGCTTCATCGATACAAGGGCATAAGTAAGTGAGGTGATCATCCTTACACAACTTGTAAGGAAATTTAACCTTACGTTTATCTTGCTTGTCCCCCCCCAGCATCACGGCCATTCTTGCCATTATTATTAGCATTTTCGTTCTTATTCCCACCCTTACGATTGTTCTTACCCTTCTTTTTATTCCATCCGGGCTGTTGGTTACCCTTCTGGTCCAATGATTGCACTGAAAGCACACTTGTTGTTTGGGTGGGTTGGGAAAAATCCATGGCTTGTCCCGAAGCAGATTGGTTGATTGATAATTGACTGACTTGTTTTGCAACCGAATTCGCAGGTTTAGCACTCGCACAACCAACAATGCCATCGACATGTGGTACAGGTTTAACTTTGGGGTCGAAACTAGAACATGGAGCATTGGGAATGATCTCATATAACAAACCGGATTGAGCATAAATCAAATCTAGTTCCTGTGCCCTAAAAATGGCTTGTTCCTCATTTTTCACTCCAGATGTAGAAACATCCTTTGCTATATAAGGAAATAATGACTTAAGGAACCATTCTAGGAGGAATTTCGGCGGTATAAAGGCTTTAATCAATCTCTTCTATCTACGCCACTCTTGGATATGGTCCTAGATATGTGTGGCTTTATCCTACCAAAATGTCGACAAGAGTTCCATACTGACGTCATAACAAACTGGTAGCTGGAAGTGGTTAAGAAAATTCATCGCTAGGTCATCGAACAAAGCGAATGCCCCCTAGGTAGCTCTATAGACCATTTCACACTAGGCCCTGTAAGGGTGCATTGAAACAGCCTTAAACAGATCGAATCCTAGTGTAAGGAATTTGAAGAGCACCATAGGTGCAAGGTAGTAGCATGTTCGCTCGGATCCTCTCCCAGTTTTCCCTCAAATTTGGGTATGTCCAAGGGAATCTTAGTAGGGACAGCCAGCCAAGTCGGGTCATCAGCTACAAGGTTGTTTGTCAATCTCGACAAGTCAGGAAGATTCTACGTTGCGAGGAAAGGGAGCGTAGGATGGGTAGGTCGATGGACCACTCCCTAATAGTTTTGATTCACATAGTTCTGGTTGCCATAACCACCATGGCCTTGGCCATAGTGCCCTCCTCCCATTTGACTCATATAGGGTGGCATGGAAGCAACATACTATGGTGTACCTTGACTATTCAGAGCTACAAAGCTATAATTTGGAGAGTAAGTGGGTTGTTGATACCTGGACCCATAAGGTGAAGAACCCTATCCATACTGCATCCCATAATAAGGTCCATAAGTCATCGTATGAGATGTCCCATGCGACACTCCGTAAGTAGGAATATACACTCCGGAAGTAGGAATATACATTCTGGAAGTAGGAATATATGCTCCAAAAGTAGTAACATGACCTCCCAAAACAACGGGCGGTACATGAACCTAAGACACAACTGGTCGAGTAACCGCAGTACGGACATGACTCGTAGCAATGTTTCGGCCTGAAGGACCCCGTGAATGAGGTGGAGGGTGAACATTCGAAGAACTAGGGACAGAGGACGAAGGGACCTGTGTAATTATGTACATGTTGTTCCCTATACTCACTCATCTCAAATCTGGTATCCTAATAGGATCACTAGCCCTAGGCCTAGGAGGAATATGTGATCTAGCTTCCACCGCCAGGATGGAAGGTGCAATGTGACTTGTGCTCCCAAACCTCTTCGCATGGTAAAGAATGAGAGTGCCCACAGGCATAGTGCTAGGCTCAAACTTAGACTCAACATGAAATGCCAAATCATGAGTGGGAAAACCAGACATACCATAACTACCATAACTAGTGCTTGCAGGTTCAAAATGAGTCTCATCATCCTTTGGCATTCCATACCGGTGTTGCGTCAATGGGGGATCAATGCTAGATTAAGTAGGTCTATCATGAAAAGTACCTATCTTAGAAATCACGGGACCTAACTCAGTCAAATCAGGTGCAGGATCATAGTTAGGAGTAAACTCCCCATCTTCCACTTGAATGGGAGAAGGTGGTTCAGGAATACCTTCAACATGGCCTCCCATCATGTGTGAATCAATGTGCGAAGTAGTCCACCTAGAATATATATTTCTCTCTCCCAAAGGAGGAGGAGATGTAGAAGACAGAAGTCCTGCTAAATGATGAGAACGGCGAGGAGCCACACCCAAATCCACAATGACTCAAAAAATATAAAAGACTCTCTATCTACGCAAACCCTAGTAAAGCTAACGTGCACAAAGCATACACCAATAAAATCTAAAGCCAAACACAAGCAATTAAGGGTAGGATAAGTGAGCTCCTGAATGAAGTAGGTATGTCTCGCCTAGGAGAGGCTTGAGACTCCCATACACAACAAGTGGAGGTACGTAACCAATTATTGTGGCCCTCAGCTTCAACACATAAAGCGACTGTGCTATCCGACCCCAACCTGGCCGGGACACCCATAGAATAACCCCTACAGAGTACCCCCTTGATACCATAGGTAAGGCCACTAAGGTCACCTCAATATAATCAATGCTCAGGTGGACAGTCGTAGGCAGGATTGACTATATGGGTAGGGTAGCAAAGCTTGAAACTCTCGAAAGAGCCCCCGGATACGAATACAATCCTGGAAATATCTCTGGTGCTACTTAGTTATGACTAGGGGTCATCCCAATCAATAACTACTCACACTGCCTTGTGCTTAACTCCCTTTTCAGAGGAGGATCCTGAGAAACACTTGTTATAACAAGGAATTTCACACACTCACCTGGACATACACATACATGTTGTTGTTTAGTGGTCTTGGAGAATTTACTCACAATGAACTATTCCAAGACCCTAAAACCTGTTAAAATATTGTAACTTCGAAGAATATTCTATATGTATCTTTTGTGGTCCCCGATGGTCCTATCGGGAGAAATACTTGTATTACTTTGTACCCCAATGCTCCTGATTGGAAGAACTAATAAGAGTCATGAGGTAGTCCCCTCTAATTGTAAAGGTGGGTCTTTAGCACCCCAGTGTGGTTACTTGAGCCTACATGTGTAACTCAAGCCTACATGATTTAACTCGATCCTACATGTCAGATGAGTTAACTTAAGTGAACGGATGAATATAAATAGAAGTGTATTGCTCCTCATTTGGTGCACACACTCTCACTTGTGTAGTGCATTAGTGGAGAAGAGAAGAGTAGCAGGAGAAGGAGGAGGATCAGGCTTTGATCTCCTTACTAGTTTTATCTTTTACCTTTTTGGGACATCTATATTGAGGAAGCTTTTGCTGGGTTTTTCCCTTTAGGGTTTTCCCAGGATAAATTAGTGTTGTTCTTGTGATGCTATTTCTTTCAGTGATCCTGTTTATATGCTTTTGTTATGAAAATGAAATGAAATACTGATGTTCTTTCTTAGCATATGAAAATTTAACATGGTATCAGAGCTAACCTGAACATGACAACTTTCACAAGGTGAAATAGCTCTCTCTCTCTCCTCGGAAGAAATTAGGGTTTTCGAGAAAAATTTTGAGTCTCAAAAAACTGATTGCATGGAAATTTGTACCCTCCTAGAGTGCATCTTTTGAGCCTCGAATCACATTTTTTGGATGTGTGAGTCTCCAGAAAAGTCAAACCCTAGTTTGACAGCTATTCCAGAAAACTGTTGAACCAAAAAACTGCAGAAGCTGAATCTTGCAAGTCTGATTTGAAAGATGAAGAAATGAAATCTCTAGAATCCAAGCACACGGGACAATTCACCTCTTTCAATGCATCTCATAGTAAGGTCAGTTTCTCATTCTGCAAATTTCAATTCTTTTGCGATTTTCTGACAAGATGGCCCCAAGCACTAAGCTTGAGGACAAGATAGAAGGCATAGAGAATTTCCAAGCATGGAAATACAGGATTGGTCTCATTCTCCAAGAGAATTATCTTGATAAGTATGTCAAAGAAGAAGTCTCAGAACCTAAAGAAGCTGAATCCAAGGAAAAGCACAAAAAGGACATGATCAGGGCTCAAAGGATTATTGCTGACTCTATAAAAGATCACTTGATTCCTCAAGTGTCTTCTAAGAAGACTCCAAAATAAATGTTTGATGCCTTATCCAGAATGTTTGAAGGAAGGAACATTAACAAGAAGATGAATCTAAGAGCTCAACTAAAGAGCACCAAGATGAGTCATGGAGAAACCATCCAAGATTACTTCACAAAGGTTTCTCAGATCAAAGAGCAACTAGAAGCTATTGGAGATAAGCTTGATGAATATGAACTAATTATGACTACTCTCAATGGTCTCACTAGACCCTGGGAGTCCTTCATCCAAATGATGTGTGCCAGAAAAGAAAGCATGAAGTTTGATGTGGTATGGGAAGAATGCATTCAGGAAGAGACAAGAGTGGAAAATAAAGAAGCCTTACTAAAAGAAGATGATAAATCCATAGCCACTCACACCAAGAGAAGAAGAGTTCAATCAAATTTCAAGAGAAGAAATTTTAGGGAGTCTCAACCTCCTAGAAGAATCCAAAGGGTAAGAGAAACTCCTCCAAGAAGAGACTACTCTAATTTTCAATTTTTTCATTGAGACAAGATAGGACACATTGCTAGGAATTGTCCCATGAAGAATAAAGAATACAAGAATATGATCAACAACAAAAGATATCATGCTCATCTAGCTGAAGATGAAAATGAGGAAGAAGAAGAAGAAGAAGGACCTCCAAGAAAGCAAACAAGAGAAGAAGATGCAGAAGAGTATGTACTATTCTCTGCACTCTCTGGGTCTGTAACACCTAGAGAAGACACTTGGCTCATTGATAGTGGTGCTTCAAAGCACATGACGGGACAAAAGAAAACTCTGTCCAAACTTGAAGAAAGAATCTCTCCTCAGAAATTTTCCCTAGGAGATGACTATCAATATCCGATCAAAGAAGTTGGTGAATCAAGCTACAAACTTGATTCAGGTAATCCTCTAAAGATGAAAGATGTATTGTATGTACCTGGTCTAAAGAAGAACTTACTTTCTATTTCAGAATCAGATAAGAAAGGATTCAGATTTGCTTTCATAGATGGACAAGTACTCATGTGGCCCAAAGGAAAGAATATTGAAGATGTTATCATCATTGGTTAAGAAGAAGGAGGATTGTATAAACTAAAGGGGCACTCAGAAACAACCCTTGTTCATGAGTCCACTGACCCTAGTGAACTATGGCATAGAAGGCTTGCCCACATTAATTACAAAACTCTACCTCATGTAAATAAGGTAGTGACAGGATTACCATATATGAAGATCAAGCATGAAGGCATTTGCAAAGGATGTGCGAAGGGAAAGAACATCAAGAACCCATTTCTGAAAAGTGAAACTAAAACAAAAGGCACATTGGAATTGATTCATTTAGATGTTTGTGGTCCAATGTATTCTATATCCTTAAGTGGCTTTGAATATTATATCACATTTATTGATGACTTTTCAAGAAAGACTTGGATATACTTCTTGAAAGCAAAGAGTGAAGTGTTTGAGAAAGTCAAAGAGTTCAAGGCCTTGATAGAAAATATTTCAGACAAGAAAATAAAGACACTCCGTTCAGACAATGGAGGAGAATACACCTCAAAAGAGTTTGATAATTTTTACAAAGATATTGAAATCAAGAGGGAACTAACCAATCCCTACAATCCTCAATAGAATGGGGTTGCGGAAAGAAAGAACAGAACCATCATGGAGGCAGTGAAGACAATGATATATGATCAAGATCTTCCAATGCATCTATGGGCAGAGGCAGCAAGAACTGCTATGTATGTACAGAATAGAATATCTCATAGTGCTCTTGGGTTCAAAACCCCAGAAGAGATGTTCACGGGAAAGAATCTTGAGGTAAGTCATCTCAAGATATTTGGATGTCCAGTATATATTCATATACCAAGAGAGAAAATAACCAAGTTGGACCCTTCTGGAAAGAAGGGGATATTTGTTGGATATTGTGAAGTATCCAAAGCATTCAGAATTTACATTCCTAGATTTCATCACATAGAAATCAGTCAAGATGTGGCATTCGATGAAGAGGAAACACTCAAGAGATCCAGGAAATGCCAACATGAAGAAGTATATGAAGAAGAGACATCTCCCATAAATAAAGAAACTACATGTCTCCCTGAAGATGAAGCTCCTGAAGAACATGACATGGCAGAACCTCAAGAACCTCCTATGATGGAGATTTCAAGAAAGAGATAGCCTTCCTGGACAAGAGAAATTATACGAGAGGCAGAAAAATATGGAGCACCTAAAGGCTCCACAAGGGAAAGAAAGAAACCTAATACCTTCTCCATCTATGTAGCCTTGATGTGTGACCTTGTAGATCAAGAACCTACAAACTACGAAGAAGTAGTTAAAAAGAAAGAATGGGAAGAAGCGATGACTGAAGAGTACCAGTCAATAATGAAGAATGATGTGTGGGATATAGTTCCCAAACCAAAAGGAAAGAGTATAGTATCCTCCAAATGGATATTTAAAATAAAGCATGTGGCTGATGGAAGTATCAAGAAGTATAAAGCAAGATTTGTTGCCAAAGGTTTCTCTCAGAAAGAGGGAATTGATTATGAAGAGACATTTTCCCTAGTAGCATGGTATACTTCGATTAGAGCCATCATGGCACTTGCATCCATGATGAAGTGGGAGTTACACCAGATAGATGTGAAAACAAATTTATGAACGGTGTGATCAAAGAAAAAGTATACATAGAATAGCCACAAGGATTTAAATTTTAAGATATACACACTCATGTATGCAAGTTGAAGAAGGCCTTATATGGTCTTAAACAAGCCCCTCGAGCTTGGTATGAAAGGATAGATAGTTTCCTATCAAGCATGGGCTTTACCAAGATTAAAGAAAATCCTAATCTTTATCTCAAGGTTGTAGAAGATAAACCTGTCATCCTTCTATTATATGTGGATGACCTATTCTTGACAGGGAATGAGAAACAGGTTAAGGAAATCAAGAAGAAACTAGCATACGAATTTGAAATGAAAGACCTTGGGTTAATGCATTATTTCCTACGTCTAGAAGTATGGCAAAGTTCAGAAGGAATATTTCTCAACCAGGGAAAGTATGCGGTAGAGATATTGAAGAGGTTCAATATGTTGGAATGCAAAACCATGACCACACCCATGGACTCCAACCTGAAGCTATTAGCTGACGACTCATTAGAGTTAGTGGATGTGATCCATTACAAACAAATCATTGGGTCATTGTTGTACTTAACAAATACCAGACCAGACATTTGTTTTGCTGTGAACACCTTGAGTCAATTTCTAGATCAACCAAGGCGGGTTCACCTAGTAGTTGCAAAACATGTGATGAGATATCTGAAAGGGACTATAGACTTTGGTATATACTATTATGGTAGCCATGAGTATATATTGTATGGCTACAGAGATGCAAATTGGGCTGGAAGTATCTCAGATATAAAAAGCACATTAGGTGGATGTTATAGTCTGGGATCTGCTATGATTTCATGGTTTAGCAGAAAGTAGTCTAGTGTTGCTCTAAGAACAGCTGAAGTAGAATATATAGTAGCTTGATCTGCTTGTTGTGAATCCATATGGCTTCGGAAGATGATGTTAGGATTATTCAACCTAGAGTTGGACACTACCGTGATTCTATGTGACAATCAAAGTTGTATAAAAATGACAGAGAACCCATTATTCCATGATAGATCAAAGCATATAGAAATCGGGTATTTCTACATTCGAGATATGATGCAGAAGGGAGCCATAAGGCTCCAATATGTGAGTACTAATGAACAAGTTGCTGATGTGCTGACGAAGCCTCTGTCCCTAGTAAAGTTCAAACACTTTTGAGACAAGCTTGGCGTGGTTCAGAAAGACCTTCCTCGAAAGGGGGAGTAGTGATGATGCAGTGGGATTGTATCATCCCTGGTCACTTGCCCTAAAGTTATGCAGAGACCTTGGTCCTTGAGAATGAAGAGGGATTGTATCATCCCAAGACATAGGTCTAGAATGGAACCAATGATTTCAGTCATTGAGATGGTTGTAGGATTGTATCATCCGTGAAATTTGGTTCAGAATGGATCTGGTGATTTCGGTCATCGAGATGGTTGTAGGATTGTATCATCCATGAACCTCAGTTCATAATGGATTCAGTGATTTCAGTCATCAAGATGGTTGTAGGATTGTATCATCTGTGAACCTTGGTTTAGAGTGGATCCGATGATTTCGGTCATCGAGATGGTTGTAGGATTGTATCATCTGTGAACCTCAGTTCAAAATCGATTCGGTGATTTCGGTCATCGAGATGGTTGTAGGATTGTATCATCCGTGAACCTCAGTTCAGAATGGATCTGGTGATTTCGGTCATCAATATGGTTGTAGGATTGTATCATCCGCGAACCTCGGTTCAGAATGGATCCAGTGATTTCGGTCATCGAGATGGTTGTAGGATTGTATCATCCATGAACCTCGGTTTAGAATGGATCCGGTGACTTCGGTCATCGAGATGGTAGGATTGTATCATCCTTGAACCTTGGTTCAGAATGAATTCGGTGACTTCGGTACTCAAGAACATGATAGGATTGCATCATCCTTGGACTTGGTACTAAAGTGATAGGGACTGATTTTCCTGTAATCAATCCGGTGACTTTGGTTGTCGAGAATGTGATGATGATGATGTTCCTGATCAAAAGATCAAAGTGTGATGATGATGATGTTCCTGATCGAAAGATCAGAGTGTGATGATGATAATGTTCCTAATAGAAAGATCAGAATTTGATGACAATGATGATGTTCCTGATCGAAAGATCAGAGTGTGATGATGATGATGTTCCTGATTGAAAGATCAAAATTTGATGACGATGATGTTGTGATGATGATGATGATAATGATGATGATGTTCCTGATCGAAAGATCAGAATTTGATGATGATGATGATGTTCCTGATCGAAAGATCAGCATTTGATGATGATGATGTTTTTATGATAATGTTTCTGATCGAAAGATCAGAATGTGATGATGATGATGATGCTTTTGACGTTTTGATGATGATGATGCTTTTGACATTTTGATGATGATGATGGTTTGATGATGATGACTCTGATCGAAATATCAGAATATGACGATGAAGATGTTGCTGATAAAAATATCAAAGTGCCGAAGATGATGTTGTTGATTGAAAGGTCAAAGTGCTGAAGATGATGTTGTTGATCGAAAGGTCGAAGTGTTGAAGATGATGCTGCTGATCGAAAGTTCAAAGTGTTGAAGATGATGCTGCTGATCAAAAGGTCAAAGTGCTGAAGATGATGTTGCTGATCGAAAGGTCAAAGTGTTGAAGATGTTATTGCTGATCAAAAGGTCAACGTGCTGATGCTGATTAAAGAGTTGCTGACATTGAAGATTGAAGAAGAAGACTATATAATGTTGAAAAGCTTCCAATGATTTATAGATGTGTTACCCTGATGATGTTGATGATGTCCTCCATATCTCTCCTACTATTGTTGTTGTTGATGTTGTTATAGAATACCCTTCTTGTTAAGGGGGAGTGTTAAAATATTGTAACTTCGAAGAATATTCTATATGTATCTTTTGTGGTCCCTGATGGTCCTATCAAGAGAAATACTTGTATTACTTTGTACCCCAATGCTTCTAATCGAAATAACTAATAAGAGTCTTGAGGTAGTCCCCTCTAATTGTAAAGGTGGGTCTTTAGCACCCTAGTGTGGTTACTTGAGCCTACATGTGTAACTCAAGCCTACATGATTTAACTCGAGCCTACATGTCATATGAGTTAACTTAAGTTAATGAATGAATATAAATAGAAGTGTAGTGCTCCTCATTTGGTGCACATACTCTCACTTGTGTAGCGCATTAGTGGAGAAGAGAAGAGTAGCATGAGAAGGAGGAGGATTGGGATTTGATCTCCTTGTTGGTTTTATCTTTTACCTTTTTGGGACATCTATATTGAAGAATCTTTTGCTTGGTTTTTCCCTTTAGGGTTTTCCCAGGATAAATCTGTGTTGTTCTTGTGATGCTATTTCTTTCAGTGATCCTGTTTATATGCTTTTCTTATGAAAATGAAATGAAATACTGATGTTCTTGCTTAGCATATGAAAATTTAACAAAACCTAATCTTGTTGGTGAACCCTATCAAATAAATTAGTGTAGTTCATTTTAATTAAGCGTTGATTTTAATTGGATTTATTACCCAAAAAGAGGTATATGGCCGTGAAACTAATGGCGTTATGACACAACATGAAGAAAAATTCACACCTAACAATCAATGCAAATGCGATGTGTCCATTAAAAACAAGGTATGCTACTACGTGAAATGCACAATTTTCTTCAAATGATAAATCCAAAATTTCCTATATGAAATCCTGACTAATACTCCAAAGCAAATCTAGTGCAAGTACTATGCAAAATGCAAGATGCAATGCATAATTATAAGCAAATATTTTTGGATTTTTTGAAATAAAAATGAGATAGTAAAGCAAAAGAATGATTCTACAACCCCCAGACCCTGCAAGCACACTCAAGCAGCACTCAAGCAAACTACTAAGGTAAAAGAAATCTAATGCACTAATCCCAAAACAAAAAATAAAAAATGCAATGACAAGAACATTCTTCAAAAAAAGAAATTTTACCCTAAAAAAATGTCTCTGGTAAGAAATAGAGGTGTATACAGACTCTAGCAGTATCAAAGGAGACTCAGCAATCATCAAGATTCACCCAGCAACAATCAATCTTCCTCTAGAAGGAAAAACTAAGGGCATACGTGACTGTTTGTAGTAAACCCGCGTGTGTACATGGAAATAGCAGTGAAACCCGCGTATATACGTGACTGTGAGTTAAAAACTCATGTACAACAAGAAAGGTGCATAAAAATAAAGGCAAACAAACAAGCTGAGACAAACTTCACACCAACCAGACACTACCAGGAAAACATGCCCCCAGACCCAACACAGAAACAAGAGAAAAAGAGAAATTCAAAGTCATTGAATGCCGATAGAAAATCCCCAAAGGACAACTACTAGGAACTCCCCAGCGGATTCACCAATTCTGTTACGGAGATAAATTCCTATGGATTGGGGTACCACAATAGACAGCTTGAGTCTAGAAATCAATCCTTTCCAATATGCAATACAAATCAAATGTCTAACACTAAAGGATCAGACCTCGTACCTTATTCCGGACTGTTGAAGTAGATCCCCATTGAGCTTTCTAGATTCAGCTTGAATTGATAAATCACTTCCTCAACAACACGTAAACAATACAAGCATACTATATATATTGGTGTTAGATCTATTCTAACATATATAATCAACAATGTATAAGCATTTGAAATCATCCATGGATAAAATATTCATTCAAACATACATTATTGGACAGGAAAAGATATTTCTATTAATATAAAATCAAAGATTACAATGGATACAACCTCTGTCGGCACGTCTGCATATCCGAGAAACTGAATCCCCCACTTGGGCCTCCACCACCTCAATCCTCCATCTCTCGATAGCAAGCTCACAAGCAAAATTCAAGCTTGGGAAGAACACAAAAGTGCTCCAAGGGACAAAGGGATGCAGACTCAAGCACAAGTTCCAAAAACAATGGACTATAGTTTCTTTGCTCACAATTCTCTTATATGCCTTCAATGTCTCAAAGAGTTTGTTATATAGATTTTCAAAGGGGTAATGAAAGGTCAAATCCGAGTGAACTCAAGGCATATGGAAGGCCAAGAGTCAAGTGAGTCAGATCCATGTCAAGGAAAACTCCAAAAGGATTTGGATTTTGTACACACCCCGATGTACGCGGTTTTAGGGGTCAAACCTGCGTATATATGAGATTAGGGGTTTAAAAGTCACGTATATGAATTTTCACATGATTATAGGGATGGTCTAGGAAACATCAAAGGACAAAAAATGGTCCAAGGGATCTAAGGAGTTTGCAGCGGGACAAGGGAAGGCCATACAAGTGTGATTCACCTGGTGTGGTAAAATCAGCTATAACAGAAGAAGTTTCGATCCTGATCGCAACTTCATCTTGAATTGATAAATCACTTCCTCAACAACAAGTAAACAATACACAAATACTATATATATTGGTGTTAGATCTATTCTAGAATATATAATCAACAATGTATACTATAGCTTCTTCCCCAGCGGAGTCACCAATTCTATTACGGAGAGAAATTCCTATGGCTTGGGGTACCACAACAGACAGCTTGACTCCAGAAATCAATCCTTTCCAATATGAAATAGAAATCAAATGTCTAACACTAAAGACCTCATACCTTATTCCAAACGGTTGAAGTAGATCCCCGTTGAGCTTTCCAACTTTAGCTTGAATTGATAAATCACTTCCTCAACAACAAGTAAACAATACAAGCATACTATATATATTGGTGTTAGATCTATTCTAACATATATAATCAACAATGTATAAGCATTTGAAATCATCCATGGATAAAATATTCATTCAAACATACATTATTGGACAGGAAAAGATATTTCTATTAATATAAAATCAAAGATTACAATGGATACAACCTCTGTCGACACATCTGCGAATCGAAGAAACTGAATCCCCCACTTGGGCCTCCACCACCTTAATCCTCCATCTCTCGATAACAAGCTCACAAGAAAAAGGCAATCTTGGGAAGAACACAAAAGTGCTCCAAGGGACAAAGGGATGCAGACTCAAGCACAAGTTCTGCCAACAATCGACTATATTTTCTTTGCTCAAAATTCTCTTATATGCCTTTAATGTATCAAAGAGTTCCTTATACAGATTTTCAAAGGGGTAATGAAAGGTCGAATCCGAGCAATCTCAAGGCATATGGAAGGCCAGGATTCAAGTGATTCAGATCCATGTCAAGGAAAAATCCAAAAGGATTTGGATTTTGTACACATCCTGAAGTACGCAATTTTAGGGGTCAAACCCACATATATACGCGATTAAGGGTTTAAAAGTCGCATATATGAATTTTCACATGTTTATAGGGATGGTCAAAGAAACATCAAAGGACAAAAAATTGTCCAAGGGGTCTAAGGAGTCTACAGCAGGACAAGGGAAGGCCATACAAGTGTGATTCACCTGGTGTGGTAAAATCAGCTACAACACCTTTGGATGCACCATGAAAGTTGAGATTAAGAATCTGTTATCTCTAGGGTTGTATTCTAGATTTATATTAGAATATTAAACTTTACATAGTTTCCATTCCTATTTTCACCCTAGCTTCCCCTTAAATTTCTCATTTTCTTTATCCCTAGTTATATACTGGCAGCATGTATTGATTTTTTTGTAATAAAGGGAAAGTTCACAAGTGCTTACAGAGCATCCAAGCGAAGCCCACGAGTTGCATAGTGCGCCCAACTATCATAGAAAAATGTTTCATTGACTCCATAGTCATGTGAAAGTGCCTACACCAACTGGCATTAAGAGATATAAATGTATTTCTGTCAAGAAGGAGATATGAATAAGCCATGATGTTGAGCATACCTAGGTGATGTTGAACCTTCTTTTTCAAATAGTCATCTATGGCTGCAGACCGCAAATCTGAAAAATGATTGACTGACAAGTGGAGACCTTCCAGACTCCGCAAAAAACTTAAAACATAAAAATATGTTGGATTCCTTGTAGGTCAAGGCCCTGGAAGTGGTTTACCATCTAGTCTTTATATGAGAACTTATATTGGTTCTTCTACTATCACAAATGATTTTTTTCTACCCATGGGACAAACTTCTTGACATTTATAGGGATTGTGGAAATTTCTCATCTTTACATGGTGTTGATGATGGATTTGTGGAAGTTTTTGGCATTAGGTTGAAAAAATGTTTTTATTATTATTTATTCTGGAGAGCGAGCAAGGACTAAAGTAATGAATATTTGTGAAGCCTTTGGGGAAAATCACTATCCTTTCCCTGAAGAAATCAGTAAACAAAGGAAAATGATAGGAGAGGTTTCTAGTAGGCTCATAGAGTTGTAAAGCACAATAGATGCAGGCATTTGCCATCGGGATAATGTGTTGAAAACAATTGGATATCAGTTTGAACAGTGGAATCTTTTGGTAAGAATAGAGAAAGCTATTTACAATACTTTGAACATGATAAGCATTGATGTTACAAGAAAGTGTCTAGTTGTTGAGGGATTGTGCCTTGTATTTGCAAGAGCTCAGGTCCAAGAAGCATTGCATTATGAAACTATGGAGAGTAACTCACAGGTTGGAACTATATTCCAAGTGTTGCATACAAAAGATTTGTAGCCCACATATTTCAGAACAAATAAATTTACCACTGCTTTCCAAGAAATAGTTGATGCATATGGTGTTGCCAAGTATAAAGAGGCAAATATTGGTGTATTCACCATAGTTACATTTCCATTTTTGTTTGTTGTAATGTTTTGTGACTAGATTTAGATGAGACTGAACTTGTAGATTCAGATTCCAAGGAGATTGCAGTAGGAAGTAATGTAAGTTAATAAATTTCCACTTTGTATGGTTGCAAGGATTAGATATTCATCCTAAAGGCTTCTGTTGAGGCAAGGAGGATTGCCAAAATCCTTTGAAGGAACATCTAAATAGCCTTTGTTGAAGAGAAAATGAGTGAGGAGCTTTGTCATGAGAATGAAAATATAAATTCATCGGGATAGGGTTTTAACATTTGAGCATTAAATAGAAGCAAACTTGAGCTTCATACAAGAGTGGCAGAGCACATTTTAGATTCTCAAGCACAAGATCAATGTAAATTGCAGATTTGATAGAATGATGTGTACCTGGAGCATTAATTAATGAGAATCCCCAATTTATAGGAGCTTGATGAGCATCTTCGAGTTATATTTAAGCATTACAACTTCCAAGGGTAAAGTATTGAGAGATAGAAGGTGAGATTGACTCCTTCATGCAATATTATCAGCTAGCATCTATATATTCGAGTATCAAATACAAATGGCAAGTACAGAAGGTCAATAACAAAACAAATTCCAGATTATCAGGTTATGGACCAGGAATCGAGGGATCATCTGGCAAGCTAACAGTTAAAAAGAGCTTTCCATATTTTTTATGATTGAAACTCATATATCATTTATTTCTAGATAGACTCGATTCCCTAAGGCTATCAATAACTTGTTCTTTGTATTTTATTTATAAGAGATGATAATTTGATGAAAATAGGGGGGTTCTAGCCCAGAGGATTGAGGATGTATTGGAAGTCAGATTGCTATATGCATTTTGTATATCTTAATATGAAGTGACTAATTTGAAATGATTATAATCATGAGCCTGCTTTTCTTTTATACATGAATTGTATTTAGTTATGATTTTATCTTGTGTGTTCTCTTGATAATCCATTACAATATTCTTATAATGATGTGCAATTACCTATAAATGTCCCATTGCAGAACCAACTTCATTATTTATAAATTCATGCTTGTAGTCTTTCCTATTACTGTATTTTACAATGATACATTTCCCGTTGTTTGATATTTAAACCTAGCCTGATATCTGTACTGTTATACCTCCAGCACTCTATCAACTCGGTTACCCATTAAACCAATTTTAAAGATTCACTAGCCATGCTCCTTATGCAGTCAAGGTGCATCTTTAGTGATAACATCTTCTTGCGTCGTTTCAGGGGATGGAGGAACGAAGGTATCTTCCCCAGGAAGAACAACAATGATGAAATCCAACTCTTGATGGTAGACAAGAGAAGGATATTATCTTGACTACCATTTTCTACCTGGCGACTCCATATTCATTACAGATAAATATATTGGTGACTCCACTAGTTCAAGATTTCAAGGTCCAAGATGCCAAAGACCATGGAAGCCATTCTAGCTTGGATGTTTGCACCTTTTAATTTTTCAGCAATCCCTGGTTTCCCACATCCAGTACCGACTATGACCGAATGGGGAGATTTTCTGCCTATCTTCAAAGAAAGGAGAGAAGATAATCCTGCAGATCACCTTGTCAAGTTCCATGAATGCATGAATCTGCTAGATCTGTAGCATGAGGATGTTTGTATGAAGATCTTCATGTATTCATTGGATGGTGATGCACGTGAGTGGTATTTCTCATTGCCTCCTTCCATCATTTCATCCTTGAAGAACTTCCACATAGTATTCCATGAGCACTATAAAAGGTACTTTTCAGATGAGTTTTTATTTGAAAATTGTTGTGAGGAATATGAATTGCATGATGAGGATGAAATATTTTATATTGCTACTTCTTAGGAAGATTCACAACTCATAGTTGATGGTAAAATCCATGATTATGTAATTGAGAATGCTACTACTTCAAATTCAGATCAGCAAGATGATAAGGCTGGGGAGGAAGAAGATAATTTATTATCTGCTGTATTTTTTCATAACTCTGTTTTACAGCAAGAGGATTTTCTTTCTCCTTATGTACCCATTACTTCAAATTTATATGAAAAATATGATAATGATGAGGAAGATCATGCTAATGTTTTTTGAAATCAACCTTTCTATCATGAACATGAATCTAACATATGTATTAACGGAAATGATGAGAAGTTAGCTCTGTCCATTATAATTTCTCATGCATCAAAGGTCGAAAAGCAGTTTGAAGAGCCCTTGATTTCCATTCTTGAACCATTTGAAAAAAGCAACAATGGAGAGGAAAATATTTTTTTTTCAGCACCTATTGAAATTTTAAGCAGTGAGCCTATATATGATGAATACTCAGATGAATTGGAAGAACGACCTTTTGAATCAATATTTACATAAGTCTTCAGCAATGGACCTATGTATGACATCTACAAGGATAGTGAGAGTGATGATGTTGGGTCACCAAATCAGTGTATAGTGTGTCTTTTTGAGCAGCAATCTTTGGAAAGTAGAAATCCCATATCCTCTATTCTAGAAAAAGAATTTCAAGGAAATTTTAAACCAAATGTAGTTGTCTTAGTTGGATATTTCAGAGACCAAGGAGGTAATTTTCAATTTTATTTTCTTTCATCTCCAAAAATCCAAGAAAAGAAATTTGATGTCATCTATCAAGCAGTGATTTCACATAAACAAGAAGATGTGGTAGTGACTTATTCTCGATTTTCTTCTTCTAACAATTTCTATGACCCTGTAGCAAGTTACATGGAAGCAAAGCAAAGTGATAAGTCTTGCATCCTTCATCTTTTAAGCACAAAATTTCAAATCTGTGGGTATGGTTTCTTGGATCGTATGTTTTTGTGCTTTCGAGTTTTTTCAGTCTTTTATATGCTCAAATATGGAACCAAATCTCAACTAATTCATAAACTTCTAGATTGGTTATATTGGAAGTTTTCCTATATTTGAAAAGAATTTTTTGATTGCCTAAGTATGAACATTGTAAATAAATAAGCTCGCTTTTCGAGCATTTATTTTCTAGTATGTATCCAGTGGATTCGTTTTCAGTTAAGCAGTGCAGAAAAACAGTTTGGTTTTCAGTATGTTGGCTTACCGTAGATCGGTAGAATCCAGTCCAATGAAAAAAGGCCATTGGAATTGCTATGTTATTGGAGCCTTGTAGGGAAGTCCCCATCCCAAATGTAGCCAGATGTTATCTATAGGGTTGTATTCTAGATTTATATTATAATATTAAACTTTACATAGTTTCCATTCCTATTTTCACCCTAGCTTCCCTTTAAATTTCTCATTTTCTTTATCCCTAGTTATATACTGGCAGCATGTATTGATTTTTTTGTAATAAAGGGAAAGTTCACAAGTTTTTATAGAGCATCCAAGTGAAGCCCATGAGTTGCATAGTGCACCCAACTATCATAAAAATGTTGTACCAACTCCATAGTCATGTGAAAGAGCCTACACCAATTGGAATTAAGAGATATAAATGTATTTTTGTCAAGAAGGAGATATGAATAAGCCATGATGTTGAGTATACCCAGGTGATGTTCAACCTTCTTTTTCAAACAGTCATCTATGGATGCATACCATGAATCTAAAAGATCATTGATTGACAAGTGGAGACCTTCCAAACTCCGTGACAAACTTAAAACATAAAAGGATGTTGGATTCCTTGCAGGTCGAGGCCATGGAAGTGGTTTACCATCTAGTCTTTCTATGAGAACTTCTATTGGTGCTTCTATTATGAAAAATTATTTTTTGCTACCCATGGGCCAAAATTCTTGACATTTATAGGGATTGTGGAACTTTCTCATCTTTATTTGGTGTTGCTTATGGATTTCTGGAAGTTTCTAGCATTAGGTTGAAAATTTTGTTTTTGTTTTTTTTATTCTTGAGAGCGAGCAAGGACTAAAGTAATGAATATTTGTGAATCCTTTGGGGCAAATCACTATCCATTCCCTAAAGAATTCAGTAAACAAAGGAAAATGATAGGAGAGGTTTCTAGTAGGCTTGTAGAGTTGTAAAGAACAATAGATGTAGGCATTCGCCATCGAGCTAATGTGTTGAAAACAATTGGATATCAGTTTGAACAGTGGAATATTTTGGTAAGAATAGAGAAAGTTGTTTACAATACTCTGAACATGCTAAGAATTGATGTTACAAAGAAAGTGTCTAGTTGTTGAGGGATGGTGCCTTGTATTTGCAAGAGCTCAGGTTCAAGATGCATTGCATCGTGAAACTATGGAGAGTAACTCACAGATTGGAACTATATTCCAAGTGTTGCATACAAAGGAGTTGCAGCCCACATATTTCAGAACAAATAAATTCACCACTACTTTCCAAGAAATAGTTGATGCATGTGGTGTTTCCAAGTATAAAGAGGCAAATCCTGGGGTATTCACCATAGTTGCATTTTTATTTTTGTTTGCTATAATGTTTTGTGACTATATTTAGATGAGTCTAAACTTGTAGATTCAGTTTCCAAGGAGATTGCAGAAAGAAATAATGTAAGTTAATCAGTTTCCACTTTGTATGATTTCAAGGATTAGATATTCATCCTAAAGGCTTCTGTTGAGGCAAGGAGGGCTGCCAAAACCCTTTGAAGGAACATCTAAATAGCCTTTGTTGAAGAGAAAATGGGTGAGGAGCTTTGTCATGAGAATGAAAATATAAATTCATTAGGAAATGGTTTTAACATTCGAGCATTAAATAGAAGCAAACTTGAGATTCATACAAGAGTGGCAGACCACATTTTAGATTCTCAAGTACAAGATCAATGTCAATTACAAATTTGATAGAATGAGGAGTACCTGGAGCATTAATTAATGAGAATATCCAATTTCTAGGAGCTTAATGAGCATCTTCTGGTTATATTTAAGCATTAAAACTTCCAAGGGTAATGTATTGAGAGATAGAAGGTGAAATTGACTCCTTCATGAAATATTCTTAGCTAGCATCTATATATTCGAATATCAAATACAAATGGCAAGTCTAGAAGGTCAATAACAAAACAAATTCTAGATTATTAGGTTGTGGACCAAGAATCGAGGGATCAGCTGGCAAGATGGCAGTTAAAAAGAGATTTCCATATATTTGTGATTGAAACTCAGATATCATTTATTTCTAGATAGAATCAATTCCCTAAGGATGTCAATAACTTGTTCTTTGTATTTTATTTATAAGAGCTGATCATTTGATGAAAAGAGGGGGGTTCCAGCTGTTGATGTATTTGTAACTTCAAAATGTATTCATCCGTATATCTTATGTATTGTAACTCAATGTTTATTCTAGGATGTGTCTGTAATGTATTTGAGTCATGTCATGCCCCAATGTTCCTATCGGGAGGTTCTATAATGTAAACAAGTCATGTCAAGTCATTGTGGGTAACCCTCCTATTTGTCAAGGGTTAAAGTCCCCACAGTTGTGGGGCCCTAGGGTTATTAGACTATCCTAGAGAAGTTGACCCTAGGTGAGTCATTGTAAGTCGAGGCAATAGCCACCACTGTTGTGTTAAGGATAACCCTCCTTTTTGGTCGGAGGAGGCAAAGTCCCCACAAGTTGTGGGGCACTAGGGTTATTAGACACTCTTAGAGATGTCGGCTCTAGTAAGTAATTATTAAGTGAGGCCAACATGTTGGAGTGGGTTTCAAGTGAACAAAAGAATATGAATAGAGAGTGATCCTCTCTATTTATCACACACACACTCACTCATTGGGGTGCATGAGTGAGAGTGGAAGTTGCTGGGACAAGAGAGAGACTACTGCTGTCGAGAGATCATCTTTATGTTTTTGGGTTTTATTTTTGGTTCTGATTCTATCTCTAAGGAAGTTGCAGGGTTTTCTCCTTTATGGTTTCCCCAAGAAAAATTCTTTGTGTCACTTGTCTCTTATGTTATATTGTTGTGCATGTTATTCTCTTAGTTAAAGATCCTAAGATCATAATGCTAGCTTGATTGATAAAATCTAACATGGTATCAAAGCTAACATGAGAAGAAGACATTGTGCAGCTATAGAATCTAGGGATTCTTACTTTTTGGGTCTCTCTCCACAGTCCATCAGCAAAAGTAGTCTAGGTTGACTCTCCATTGAAGGGCACATCTTTCTGTCGAAGCGAAATTTGATTTCGAGCATTTTTAGTTTTCAATGCGGTAATTTAGGGATTTCTACAGAAGAGCAATTTTTGAGTGAGCCTATAATAGGATTTCTCTGCTCATCAAAATCAAAGTTTAGAGACCTGGGTCAATATTTTTGGTTGGGTGAAACTCCAGGAAATTCAAACCCTAGTTTGACCCCGATCTAGAAAAAACCCTAAATACTAAAACTGATAAGTTTTGGTAAATTCGCTATATCTCGGGATTTGCAAAGGTTCAGGAGCTAAAAATTGCAGAAGTCGCAGATAAAATCTGGATGTACACTGTTGTTATGAAGAGAAATTCCTATGGATTGGGGTACCACAACAGACAGCTTGACTCCAGAAATCAATCCTTTCCAATATGCAATAGAAATTAAATATCTAACACTAAAGG
>LPNX010530754.1:173617-205684 GCA_001517045.1 Pseudotsuga menziesii
TGAATGGCTAAAGTAGATCCCCGTTGAGCTTTCCAACTTCATCTTGAATTGATAGATTATTTCCTCAACAACAAGTAAACAATACAATCATACTATATATATTGGTGTTAGATCTATTCTAGCATATATAATCAACAATGTATAAGCATTTGAAATCATCCAATGGATAAAATATTCATTCAAACACACATTATTGGATAGGAAAAGATATTTCTATTATTATAAAATCAGAGATTACAATGGATACAACCTATGTTGGCACGTCTGCAAATCGGAGAAACTGAATCCCCCACTTGGGCATCCACCACTTCAATCCTCCAGCTCTCGATAGCAAGCTCATTAGCATAAGGAAAGCTTGGGAAGAACACAAAAGTGATCCAATGGACAAAGGGATGCAAATTAAAGAATAAGTTCTGGCAAAAATGGACTATAGTTTCTTTGCTCTCAATTCTCTCTCATGCCTTCAATGTACCAAATAGTTCCTTATATAGATTTTCAAAGGGGTAATGAAAGGTCGAATCCGAGCGATCTCAAGGCATATGGAAGTCCAGGAGTCAAGTGAGCCAGATCCATGTCAAGGAAAACTCCAAAAGGATTTGGATTTTGTACACATCTCGATGTACACAGTTTTAGTGGTCAAACCCCCGTATATACGCGATTAGGGGTTTAAAAGTCATGTATATCATTTTTCACATGTTTTTAGGGATGGTCAAGGAAACATAAAAGGACAAATAATGGTCCAAGGGGTCCAAGGAGTCTGTAGAGGGACAGGGGAAAGGCCATACAAGTGTGATTCACCTGGAGTGGTAAAATCAACTATAACAGATGCCCCCTAATGTGTGAGGTCAGAGGGGTCATACAATGGCTGAAATACATTATAAGTCCATCCCAAAAGTGGAGTGATGAAGAATCTCAAATGGAAGACCAGCCACCGAATCAGCATAGTACAATAATACAACTCTGCACATAACTGCAAATACATATAGCAGTCTCGGATACATAAGAGGACAATGGCCATGAATAGGCATGATACAAGATATCACATAAGTGGCCATCACCACGTACAATATACATAGATCAAAATATCCATGATGAATATATACAACGGACCATGATCTCCATAATAGCCGAAGATATAAAATGGATCAATATCTCCATAATAGATGGAAATGTCTGACATATACTGGAATCAAGTCACGAGAGCTGAAATCTCATGAACATTGGCACGATCAAGTAGGTAGCATATAAGAGATGCCACCAGTCTAGAAGGTGTTCTACACAAAACACTATGAGTACATGTCCTACTATGCGAATAGAGGTGTCGAGGTCAAACATAGTAGTCCATCGTTTGATTATCGGTCATTGATGTATACCATTAACAGACGCGAGATCACCCACCAATAATGAAAATGGGAATCAAGGCACTAGAGTGCAAACTAACAAGTGGGAATAAATGTGTTGAGGTCGAACACTTGAGAGGATCCATCGATCAGGGGACGTTGATGTATTCCCAAAGACTGTCGATGGGGAGAGAACCTACCACTGATGACTACAAGTCTCAAGGCACTCAAAATGACTCTAGATTCCAATCCCAAAATAAATGATCTGAAGTCGATGGGATGAAATATGCTGGAAGGAGGGCATTAAAGAATCCCCCATCATCTAACATGAGGTACTCAACAAAGATGTATGATGTGGAAGGACTCGATCATAAGGTGCATGAACCAGTAACTGTACCGGGAATGGCTGACATGCAAAGTCAAGATAACTGAGGAATGGTTGAATCAGGTTTCAACTTCCTTTGAACAAGAGCATAACAACGAATGGTGATTGAATAAAGGTAGCATAGACTCGATATACAAACTGGGACATCTCTGCGACACAGGAGGCATCGACAGAGGATCCATAGGGACTGGAAGCTTAACCAGTCGGTGGAGATAAACTCAAATAAATGAGTACAGCTCCTAAATTCAAACTATAAACCCAACCAATGGATGTGATATATAGTGCTCTTTTCGAAGGTGACACGACTCGACAGCTGCCAAAGATAACATCTTTCCTTGTCCGTATTTTTGGTTTTTTTATTTTTTTTGGACTTTTTCAAATATTTAAAAAGCTTGAAAAAGAATAAAACTGCTTTATAGTTACAGAAAAGGAGGAGATGAGTGTCATAGGGGCAAAAAAACTAGTTCCAAGTAGTGGAACATACCTATGCTCAATGCAAGGACACATGTGTAGGATAGCAACACTCGAAGGAAAATCCCCTCCCGGTAAAAAAGGAAATCAAGCTGCAAAGGATATATAAAATGTCTCTGCATGGATATACATGAGACAAGCTCGGGCTATATGGCTGAAATGCAATGTCAGGGAAGCCGACGTAAGGCTCAATAAGGTAGGCAAAGCTCATGATAATGCAATTACAACTTGACATAAGGGAGTCCCGGGGAAATGGCCAGCATAAAGTTCAAGAGGAGTATGAAACTCTTGCTCAAGGACATGGTGAGACTAAAAGAGACTCTTGGACCTAAGAGAGGACTCACAGCATGGGTAGTAAATGCAAAAGGGAGCTAACTAGGACACCCATGTATAGGAAAGCTCTACCATTCACATAGTACCACTTATAACAACAGCATGAAGGTTCTGTGATACCATGGAATGGGTTAGTACCTAAGGTTAAAATGAAATAGTCATAAGGTCATGGATAAGTACAAGCAGATGTGAAATCCTAACCTATATGCCAGTTCAGACATGATACCTATGATAAGCATGAACGGGTCAAAACCTCAGAGAGAGAGTAGAAAAACTGGACCCTACATGACAACCATATTAGTCCAAAACAACTCAAAATAGTCAATAAAGAATCCAAACTATAGGATATAAGGAGGAATGTTCATGACAATTGCTTCCAAAGGAAACAATATGGTGAACGATGGGACATAAAAAGGAAAGTAAGGTGTAGACCCAACATTCATGCATCCACTACCACCCCCATGAGGGTGACCACTGGTGTAAATACCAAGCGAAGGGAGTCAACATCCTCCACAAATGGATTAAAGGGAAGAATGTGACCACTTCAAATCTATGAGCAAGGTAACGGGTTGTGATGCCCCCAAGTTTGACACCAGGGTCCATACTAGGACCAAGGACGGGTGATAAGATACTAGGCATGATGAAAAGGACCCGAACTCAATAGAGCATAAATATACTCAAGTAACCACGATCCCAAAGGCCAACTAGTGCACAAAGATCACACTTCTAAGAAAATATACAGCCAAAATACAAGAAAACCAAAGGGAGGATATGTGAGCTCCCGAATGCAGCAGGTATGTCTCACCTAGGAGAGGCTCAAAACTCCCATACACTACAAGCAGAGGTATGTAACCAATTATAGTGGCCCTCAGCTTCAACGCATATAGTGACTATGTTGTTCGACCCCTACCTGGTCGAGACACCCGTAGAATAACCCCTGCAGAGTACCCCCTTGATATCCTAGGTAAGGCCACTAAGGTCACCTCAATATAATCAATGCTCAGGCAGACAGTCGTAGGCGGATCGACCGTATGGGCATGGTAGCAAAGCCCAAAACTCTCAAAAGAGCCCCCAGATACGAATACAATCTTGGAAATATCTCCGGTGCTACTCAGTTATGACTAGGGGTCATCCCAATCAATAACTGATCATACTGCCTCGTGCTTAACTCCCTTTTGAGAGGAGGATCTTGAGGAACACCAATTATACCAAGGAATTTCACAGTCTCAGCTGGACAAACACATACATGTTGTTGTTTAGTGGTCTTGGAGAATTTACTCACAATGAACTATTCCAAGACCCTAAAACCTAATCTCGTTTGTGCACCCTATAAAAGAAAAGAGTGTAATTCATTTTATTATGTGTTAATTTTAATTGGTTGTAATTACTCAAAGGGAAATGATCGTGCAACTAATGACATTATGACTCAACAGTGAAATAAATATGCACACCATAACAAACAATGCTAAGTGCAATCTTTGTCAAATGAAAAATGGGGTATGCCACTACATGAGATGCATAAATATATATTCCTTTCCGAATGCCAGTGCAATCCTTCCTATATGAAAGCCTAAACACAACTCTCATCCAAGCAATCCAATGCAAGTACCTCCTCAAATCCATATCTAATATGCAACTAAGAGTGCAACTACTTTGTATTTTTCAATATAAAAGAATGAAAAATGCAATAAAATTCATCTAAAACTCTTAGTCGCTGTAGAAAGTATAAAACATAATCCTAGCAAGACACCGAGACCAAAAAGAGTAATGCACTAATGGAAAAACAAAAAGGATAAATGACTAAAACTACTTTCAAAGAGAAATCAATGAAAAAGCAGTCTCTAGTCACAAAAGAAGCATCCAACAGACAACATCAGACCCAAGGAAGACCCAACCACACTCACAACCCACCCAACAACTTCCCACAACATCAAACTCACCAAAAGGGAGGATGTACGTGACTGTTTAAAAAAAAGCTGCGTATATATGCGACTTTTGTCCAAAAACCTACATGTATACACAGATTTTGGCCAAAAACCTGCGTGTATACACAAATTTTGGCCAAAAATCCACGTATGTACGTGAATTTTGGCCAAAAACTTGCATATACAAAGAAGGCAGTGGTAAAAAGAAGGCCAAGGGTCAAACCAATAAAGGGGAGTGTCCATGGGTGAACATACTATAAAATGCAACACAGAAACAAGGAGAAATAAAGAGCAAGTCAAGAATATCAAGCCCATTGTGCCGATAAAAAGTCCCCAAAGGACAACTACTAGGAAATCCCCAGCGGAGTTGCCAATTCTGTTACGGAGAGAAATTCCTATGGCTTGGGGTACCACAATAGACAACATGACTCCAGAAATCAATTCTTTCCAATATGCAATAGAAATTAAATATCTAAAACTAAAGGATCAGACCTCGTACCTTATTCCGGACGGTTGAAGTAGATCCCCGTTGAGCTTTCCAACTTCAGCTTGAATTGATAGATTACTTCCTCAACAACAAGTAAACAATAAAAGCATACTATATATATTGGTGTTAGATCTATTCTAGCATATATAATCAACAATGTCTAAGAATTTGAAATCATCCAATGGATAAAATATTCATTCAAACGCACATTATTGGACAGGAAAAGATATTTCTATTATTATAAAATCAGAGATTACAATGGATATAACCTCTGTTGGCACGTCTGTGAATCGGAGAAACTGAATCCCCCACTTGGGCCTCCACCACTTCAATCCTCCATCTCTCTATATCAATCTCACTAGAAAAAGGAAATATTTGGAAGAACACAAAAGTGCTCCAAGGGACAAAGGGATGCAGACTCAAGCATAAGTTCCAGCAACAATGGACTATAGCTTCTTTGCTCTCAATTCTCTCTCATGCCTTCAATGTACCAAAGAGTACCTTATATAGATTTTCAAAGGGGTAATGAAAATTCGAATCCAAGTGATCTCAAGGAATATGGAAGGCCAGGAGTCAAGTGATTCGGATCCATGTCAAGGAAAACTCCAAAAGGATTTGGATTTTGTACACATCTCGATGTACACGGTTTTAGTGGTACCCCAAGCCATAGGAATTTCTCTCTGTAATAGGATTTCTCTCCGTAATAGGAATTTTTGAGTGATCCTGGAATAGGATTTCTATCCTCATCAAAATAAAATTTTAGAGACCTGGGTCAATATTTTTGGTTGGGTGAAACTTCAGGAAAGTCAAACCCTAGTTTGACCCCGAGCTAGAAAAAACCCTAAATACTAAAACTGATCAGTTTTGGTAAATTCACTATATATCAGGATTTGTGAAGGTTCAGGAGCTAAAATTTGTATAAGTCACAGATAAAATATATATGTACACTATGTCCAACATTCAGCCTTATAGTCTCTATATTCTGGGATATATGATCCCTCCCAGTTAGGGTTCCAGCCTCTTCCAGGATTCATCCCTGAAAAGGACACCTAGGGAGAATTGCTATATATTTCGATAAAAAGGTCCAAATGAAATGTTGGAATATGTTCCAGAAAGGGCATGGAATTTAATTTATTTATCTAAGATTTAGATTCAAAATATGAGCCAGTGACACATGGCAGTCCGTACAACTTCTCTATTTAGAACAATCCTGAAACAGGTCATCTTGGGAAAATGATCATAAGTCCCAATTGGTGAAACAAATTCTAATGAAACCTGTGGTGATGGAATAGGGACATGTGAGGATACCTTATTGCAAAGATACCTTATTTCAAGGATACACAAAGGATCAGTAATTGTGGAGATACCACAGAAATAGTAATAGCCATTTTTGTAGGAGAAATTGGAAAACTAGGGCTTCCTATTCCGGGAGCTTCCCTCCACTGTTTTCAGAAAAGGAGTACATTGGACAACTAAACTTGAAGAGATATATATTTTTATTCAATCAGATCTAAAATATTCCAAGTTTTGAAAATTAGGGTTTCTCTGACAAACCCTAGATCAGCCAGCTCCAGAACCAGGACGGACACCTCAAAACGGTAAGATCTAATCTTTTGTTATTTTCATTTGAGGTTCTCATTTCAAAGTGATCTATCGCATCATCTTGATAATAGTTTTAGTGAAGTTGACAACTTCCAAGCATGGAAGTATTTGATCTCTCTGAAGAAAATGAATTGGATACCTACATGAGTAGAGAGGTTCCAGTTCTAGAGGGAGACGAGGCTAAAATCCTTAAACAAGAAGAACTCGGTCAAGGCCAAGAAGATCATTGCTGATTTAGTCACAGATCAACTTGTACCACAAGTGTCTTCCCTAAATACACTGAAATAAATGTTTGATTCCTTGACCAAGCTATTTGAATGGAAGAACATAAATTAGAATATGACTTTGAGAAAACAGTTGAAGAATGTGAAGATCTAGAATGCAGAGAAACTTGAAGCGGTAGAAGAAGAAGTGGAGAATGCAGAAGCGATGATATCCACCTTGAATGGTTTCCTAGGATCATGGGATTCATTCATTCGAGGAAGGTGTGCTAGAAGAAAGTGATTACTTTCAGTAGACTCTGGAAAGAAGAAGAAGCTCGACTCATAATAAGAGAAGAAAAGATGGGAGCAACTGAAGATTAAGCTCTCACCATCCAAATAATATCCCTCAAGTGATAAGGAATACGAAGGATTGAACTCTTGAATAAAATATTATCCATCTTAGCATTTGGATAAGAAATGATGCTATTATGAATGAAGAATATGATGAAGCTGAAGGCTCAAGAAGGAGTCTACCTACGAAACAAATAGAGATAAGTATTCAATTGTCATTTTATGATATTGTTTTGTTATGCATTTGTTTATATTCAGTTAATGTATTATGCATGATAGAATGTTTGCGTTAATGACAGTATACTACTAATATGCTCGTGATTGGTAAGTAGCTCATGGTGCTATACAACTCTCCATTGCTACTTATCTAGAATGAAACTTATTTACTGACATATTGGATTAGTGCACAATCTCAATGTTGTCCTGGTAGAGATGGAAGGCATCTAGAAAGTTTTCGTGAGATATGGATGGATGTTGTATTGGATAAAGTAGTTTCATGATCATATATTTATGCATAAGAATTTTCCAGTATGAATATTCCTTATGAAATTTTTCTAACCATACAAAGAATTTGACTTGTAGGAAAGATCGCATACATAATCACCTACAAGCAAAGAAGAATGAGACTTGTTCTGAAGAACAAGTGACGATAGTTCAAGATGAAGAATAATAAGATGAATGTAGTGACATCATTGATGTAGAACCTTCCAGACATGAAGAATTAACCAAGAATAAAGGTTCAAGAAGAATGATTTCTAGGATGCAGTATCAATACATGAAGAGAAGTTCGTAGTTCCATCATGCAGTAGATGGAAACATCATGATACAAGGAAAGATTCGTAGCACGAGGCATAGACTACGAAGAAACATTTATAGCCACTAGAAATATACATGATAGGAAAAATCATGTGTGCATATGAAAGGTCTTGTATGATATCAGAAGACACCCATGGGATAACACATACATGAGGAGCTTGATTAAGATATGAACCTTTTCTACAAGGTTGATAGAGGATGACAAGATCACAGATGGGTGCGAGAATAACTTTTGAAAAAGTTTAGGATCTTGGTATCCAGTGATCCTAGATGGATACATAGAATATTAGTAGTAGAGGAAGCTACTTATCACTCCAGTACAGAATGTTTCAGTGCATAGAGTACGGAAGATAGAGGGAGTATGATGCTTCAGAGGGAGTGACTGCAGAAGATCCTAAGGTTCGACATGGTATGATAGGATGGACAGATTACTGATGACTCTAGGATTTACTGAGAGTAAAGTGGATTCCAACCTTTGCTTCAAGGTTGAAGGTGGAATACCAGTGATGCTATTGTTATGTGTCGATGCACTATTTTCTAGGCATGGAGGTGTGGACAAGGGAAGTATGCAATAGAGATGCTGAATAGGTTCATGATGATAGACTGCATGACCACGCCTATGGCATCAAACTGAAAGCTATTGAGTGTTGCTTCATCAAATTTGGTCGATGCCACGATGTATCATCAGATGATTTGTTCATTGATGTATCCGATGGATATGAGACCAGATACTTGCTTTTTCATGAACACATTGAGACATGTTCACTTGATGGTTGCAAGTATGATACGAATCAGAAGATTAACCTAGAAGGTTATGTGGATTCGTATTGGACAAGCAGTTCCATTGATAGGAAGAGCACTTCGAGGTGCTACTTCAGTATGATATCAAATATCACTATATCAGGGATATGGTGGAGAGAGGAGCAGTGAAGCTCCAGTATGTTGCAATGGAAAAACAAATAGATGATGTGTTGATGAAGCCATTGGCCAGAGTGATGTTTGAGTACTTCAGGGAGAATCTTGGTGTTCTCTAGATCGAGGCTCCCTCCAAAGGGAAGTGATGAGACTTAGAGCCATTTTGACATGGTGAGAGGATTAGGTTCCTTCCATGGTCAGATGTAAGGGCTGAGCCATTCTGTGATGGCGAGAGGATTTGATTCCTTCCATGACAGATGTGAATGTTGAGCCATTCTGATGTGACTGTAGGATTGGTTCCTACATGATCAAATATAAGTGTTGAATGCCATTCTTGTAATGGAGGCACCTGGTCAGTTACCAGGAATACTCAGTCTGGGACTAAGAGCCATTCTAACGAGTAGGTCATATGTAAGGGCTGAGCCATTTTGTCATGGTGAGAGGATTGGTTCCTTCCATGTCAAATATGAGTGCTGAGCCATTCTCATGTGACTGTAGGATTGATTCCTACATGATCAGATATAAGGGTTGTTGCCATTCTTGGAATGGAGGTGCTTGGTCAGTTACCAGGAATAATCAGTCTAGGACTTAAGGCCTTTCTGATACGACTGTAAGATGTAGTCTTACTGTTGAAATATTGTAACTTTGAAGAATATTCTATATGTATCTTTTGTGGTCCCCGATGGTCCTACCGGGAGAACCACTTGTATTATCTTGTACCCCAATGCTTCTAATCGAAAGAACTAATAAGAGTCATGAGGTTGTCCCCTCTAATTGTAAAGGTGGGTCATTAGCACTCCAGTGTGGTTACTTGATCCTACATGTGTAACTCGAGCCTACATGATTAACTCGATCCTACATGTCGGATGAGTTAATTGAAGTGAACGGATGAATATAAATAGAGGTGTAGCTCTCCTCATTGGAGACACACACACTCACTTGAGTAGCGCACTTGTGGAGGAGAGAAGTAGCTGGAGAAGGAGAAGGATCAGGTTTTTGATCTCCTTGTTGGTTTTATCTTTTACCTTTTTGGGGCATCTATATTGAGGAAGCTTTTACTGGGTTTTTCCCTTTTAGGGTTTTCCCAGGATAAATCTATGTTGTTCTTGTGATGCTGTTTCTTTTAGTGATCCTGTGTATATGATTTTCTTATGAAAATGAAATGAAATACTGATGTCTTAATCTAAGCATATGAAAATTTAACATGGTATCAGAGCTAACCTAAACAGGACAGCTTTCACAAGGAAAAATAGCCCTCTCTCTCTCCCCGGAAGAAATTAGGGCTTCTTGCAGAAGAATAATTTTTGAGTCAGCCTAGCATAGGATTGCTATCCTCATGAAAATAAAAGTTTAGAGACATGTATCAATATTTTTGGTTGGGTGAAACTCCGATAAAGTCAAACCCTAGTTTGACCCCGAGCCAAAAAAACCCTAAATACGAAAACTGCTAAGTTTTGGTACATTCGCTATATCCCGCGATTGGCGAAGGGTCAGGAGCTGAAAATTGCAGAGGCTAAAGATAAAATCCTGATGTAATTTATATCTAACATTCAGCTTCATATACACTATATTCTGGGAGATATGATCCCTCCAAGTTATGGTTCCAACCTCTTCCAGAATTCATCCCTAAACAGGACACCTAGAGAAAATCGCCATAGATTGGGCTACCTAGGTCCAAATGTAATTCCTAAAGATGTTACATAAAAATAATGGAATTTAATTTCTATGGTATAAATATTATACTCAAAAGATGAACCAGTGACACGTGGCATTCCATACAACTTCGTTGTTCTGAACAGTCCTGTAACAGGTCACCCTGGGAAAATGATCATAAATCCCAATTGGTGAAACCAATTCTGATGAAACCTATGGTTTTAGATCAGGAATATGCGAGGTTACCTCAGTACAAAATTTCAGACATAAATCACCATTAATTTCAGATATATCATAGAAACAGTGACAGGAATTTCTGCAGAAGAAATTGGAAAACTAGGGCTTCCTGTTCCGGGAGCTTCCCTCCACTATTTTCAGAAAAGGAGTACATTGGAAAGCTCCATTTGAAGATATCTATATTTCTATCCAATCATATCTGAAAGATTCCAAGTTTTAAAAATTAGGGTTTCTCTGACAAGCCCTAGATCAGCCAGCTCTAGAAGCAGGACAGACACCTCAAATTGGTAAGATCTAATCTTTTGCTATTTTCATTTGAGGTTCTCATTTCAAAGTGATATATCACATCAGTTGACAACTTCAAAGCATGGAATTATTTGATCTCTCTGAAGAAAATGAATTGGACACCTACATGAGTAGAGAGGTTCCAGTTCCATACGAAGATGAGGCTCAAAGCCTTACACAAGAAGAACTTGATCAAGGCCAAGAAGATCATTGTTGATTCAATCATGAATCAACTTATACCACAAGTGTCTTCCCTAAAGACATCGAAGATGTTTGATTCCTTGATCAAGCTATTTGAAGATAAGAACTTAAATCAGAAGATGGCTTTGACAAAATAGTTGAAGAATGTGAAGATCTAGAATGCAGAACAACTTGAAGCGGTAGAAGAAGAATGTATGCCAAAAGTAAGTGATTACTTTAAACTCGACTAATAACAAGAGAAGAAGAAGATGGGAGCAATTGAAGATCAAGCTCTCACCATTCAAAGAAGATCCCTCAAGCGATGAGGAATATGAAAAACTCAATACTTGAAGAACCTCTTATTCATCTTATCATTTGGATAAGAAATGATGATTTCATGAATGAAGAAGATGATAAAGCATAATGATCAAGATGGAGTCTACCCATGAAACAAATAAAAGATAAGCATTTAGTTGCCATTTCATGATATTGTTTTGTTATACATTTGATTATATTCAGTTGAAGTGTTATGCATGATAGATTGTTTACATTAATACTACTAATATGCATGTGATTGGTAAGTAGCTCATGGCGCTATACAACTCTCCAGTTCTACTTATCAAACCTTTTTGCTGACATATTGGATTAGTGCACAATCTCAATGATGTCATGGTAGAGATGGAAGGCATCTAGAAAGTTTTTGTGAGATATGGATGAATGTTGTATTGACTAAATAGTTGCATGATGCATAAGAATTTGTCGTTATGTATATGTTTCATGAAATAGTTCTAACCATGCAACTGGTGCATTTGAATTGTAGGAAAGGTCATGTACAACCTCCTACAAGAAAACAAGGACGAGACTTGTTCCGAAGAACAAGTGATGACAATCTAATAAACATGAATCTGAAGCTCCTAGGGTCAGAGACACCATGACGAAAGAAAGAGCTTTAGAAAGAGGTAGATCCACCTCAAAGGATGAAGACCACCAAGGGTATGAGAGATAACTCAAGATGAAGAAAAGAATGCTATAAAAGAAACTATGATCAAAGAATAATAGTTGATCATGGGGAATGATGTATATGATATGATTTCGAGACATAAAGGGAAGTACATAGTATCCTCCATATGGATCTACAAGAACAAGTGTACAAAGAAAGGTTCGTGATTTGCCTAAGAAAGAATAGACTATGACATGACATACTCTATTGACCAGTATATATCAAGCATAGAACCACTTGTACATAATGAAGAAGGAAGATAATACTCCACTTCAGGGGGAGTGACTACAGAAGATATCTGAGTTCGACACGGTACGACATGATGGACAGCTTCTTCATGGATCGAGACTTTACCAAGAGTAAAGTGGGTTCCAACCTTCAAAGTTGAATGCAGAAGACTAGGATATGTTGATGATCTGACAAGACGAACTCATGATGAAAGAATACTAGAATGATGTATGGGATATAGTTCCCAAACCAGAAGGAAGGAGTATTGTATCCTCCAAATGGATATACAAAATAGAGCATGCAGCTGACTGAAGTATCGAGAAGTATAAAGCAAGATTTGTGGCCAGAGGTTTCTTTCAAAAAGAGGGAATTAATTCTGAAGAGACTTACTCCAGGAAGTAAGGTACACTTCCTTCAGAACTATCATGGTAGTTTCTTCCATGGTGATGTAAAGACAAGCCTTCCTTAATGGTATGATTGAGAAATATTTTTTTCATCGAATAGTCATGAGGATTTGAATTTGAAGCCAGATGGAATCACGTATGCAAGTTGAAGAAGGCCCTCTATGGCCTGAAGCAAGCTCCCAGAGCTTGGTATGGAAGAATAGATAATTTCTTGTCGAGCATGGGATTTAGCAAGAGTAAAGATGATCCTAACCTTTATCTCAAGGTTGTAGAAGATGAACTTGTCATCCTATTATTATATGTGGATTACTTATCCTTGACAGGAAATGAAAAATAGGTCATGGAAAGCAAGAAGAAACTAGCAGAAGAATTTGAGATGAAATACCTTGGGTTAATGCATTATTTCCTAGGTCTGGAAGTATGGAAAAGTTCAGAATAAATATTTCTCAACTAGGGAAAGTATGCGGTAGAGATATTGAAGAGATTCAATATGTTGGAATGCAAAGTCATGGCCACACCCATGGACTCCAAACTGAAGCTGTTAGTTGATGACTCATCCGAGTTAGTGGATATGACTCATTACAGACAGATCATTGGGTCATTGATGTGCTTAACAAATACCAGAACAGACATTTTTTTTGCTTTGAACACCTTAAGTCAATATCTTGTTCAACCAAGACGGGTTCACCTAGTAACTGCAAAACATGTGATGAGATATCTGAAAGGGACTATAGACTTTGGTTTATATTATGATGGTAGCCATGAGTATAGATTGTATGGCTACACAGATGCAAATTGGGCTAGAAGTATCTCAGATAGGAAAAGCACATTAGGTAGATTCTTTTGTTTGGGGTCTGCTATGAGTTCATGGTTTAGCAGGAAATAGTCCAATGTTTCTCGTAGCATGGCTGAAGCAAGATACATAGTAGATTGCTCCACTAAGTTGTGAATCCATATGGCTTCGGAAGCTGATATTAGGTCTCTTTGAACTGAATATGGATACTACAATGATTCTATGTGATAACCAGAGTTGTGATGACAGAGAACCCTGTGTTCCATCATAACACATAGAAATCTAGTATTTATACATACGAGATAAGATGTGGATGATGATGTTTCAGTATTTACATACTGTAGATGCAAATGATGGTGATTCCATATTCCTATACTGAATATAGAGATGATGATGCTTTCAGTATTTCTATACTGAAGATATAGATGATGATGCTTTCAGTACTCACATACTGGAGATACAGATGGTGATAGTTCAGTATTCACATACTGAATATGTAGATGATGATGGTTTGGTTGTTGATGTGCTAACGAAGTATCTGTCTCGAGTAAAGTTCGAACACTTTCGAGACAAGCTTGGTGAGGTTCGGAAGAACCTTCCTCGAAAGGGGGAGTAGTGATGTTGCAGTGGGATTGTATCATCCCTGGTATTCTGCCCTAAAGTGATCCGGTGACCTCGGTCCTCGAGAATGAAGAGGAATTGTATCATCCTGAGACATATGTCCAAAAGTGATCCGGTGACCTCGGTCCTCGAGAATGAAGAGGGATTGTATCATCTTGGGACATCTGTCCAAAATAGATCCAGTGACTTCGGTATTCGTGAATGTGGTGGGATTTAATCATCCTTGAACTTCAGTTCAAAATGTATCCTAAGGTCTCGGCCCCCATGAATGTGGTAGGATTACATCATCCCTGAACTTTGGTTCAAAATGTATCCAGAGGTCTCGGGCCCCATGAAAGTGGTGGATTCCATCATCCCTAAACCTCAGTTCAAAATGTATCCAGAGGTCTCGACCCCCGTGAAAGTGGTGGATTGCATCATCCCTGAACCTTGGTTCAAAATGTATCCAGAGGTCTCGGCCCCCATGAAAGTGGTGGATTACATCATCCCTGAACCTCGGTTCAAAATGTATCCGGAGGTCTTGGCCCCCATGAAAGTGGTAGGATTGCATCATCCCTGAACCTTGGTTCAAAATGTATCCAGAGATCTTAGTCCCAATGAATGTGGTAGGATTATATCATCCTTGAACTTCGGTTCAGAACGGATCCAGTGACTTTGGTACTCGAGAACGTGTGTTGATCCCGTAATTCCTAGAGGAAGGATTGTATGAGTTCCACATCTGTGTTGATCCCATAATTTCGAAAGGAAGGATCGTTAGTAAATTCGTAAAGACCTAAATCCCGTAATTCCAAAAGGAAGGATCATTGAATTGATCCCGTAATTCCAATAGGAAGGATTGTCTAAGTTCCACAGATGTGTTGATCCCGTAATTCCAATCGGAAGGATTATCTGAGTTCCACAAATGTGTTGATCCCATAATTCCAAAAGGAAGGATCATTAGTAACTCTGTAAAGACCTAAATCCCATAATTCTGAAAGGAAGGATCATTAGTAACTCCGTAAAGACCTAAATCCTGTAATTCCGAAAGGAAGGATCATTGGTAACTCCGTAAAGACCTAAATCCCATAATTCAGAAAGGAAGGATCATGTTGATGTTTTGATGAGGTTGATGTTTTTATGATGATGATGATGTACTGATCGAAAGATCAGAGTGTGATGATGATGATATTTTGATGTTTTCATGATGATGATGTTTTTATGATGATGATGACGTACCGATCGAAAGATCAGTGTATGATGATAATGATGTACTGATCGAAAGATCAGAGTATGATGATGATTACGATGTACTGATCAAAAGATCAGAGTGTGATGATGATGATGTACTGATCAAAAGATCAGAGCATGATGATTATGTACTGATCGAAAGATCAGAGTATGATGATGATGATGTATTGATCAGAGTATGACGATGATGATGTACTGATTGAAAGATCAGAGTATGACGATGATAACATATTGATCAAATGATCAGTATGTGATGATGACGACGTACTGATCAAAAGATCAGAATATTATGATGATGATGTTGTTCGAGAATTGAAGTATGATTATGGTGCTGATCATGATGTTACCAATCAAGTTGCTGATCGAAAGAACAAAATGCTGAAGAAGTTGTTGCTGATCGAAAGATCAAAGTACTGAAGATGTTGCTGATTGAAATGTTGAAGATGTTGTTTCTGATCGAAAGATCAAAGTGCTGAAGATGTTGCTGATCGAAATGTTTAAGATGTTGTTGTTGATCAAAAGATCAAAGTGCTGAAGATGTTGCTGATCAAAATGCTAAAGATATTGTTGTTGATTGAAAGGTCAAAGTGCTGAAGATGTTGTTGCTGATTGAAAGGTCTAAGTGTTGAATATGTTTCTAATCAAAAGGTCAAAGTGTTGAAGATCTTGCTGATCAAAAGGTCAAAAGATGTTGATGCTGATCAAAGAGTTGTTGTCGTTGAAAATTGAAGAAGAAGACTATATGATGTTGAAAAGATTCCAATGATTTATATATTTTTTACCCTGATGATGTTGATGATGTCCTCTCCTATTATTTTTGTTGTTGTTTTAGAATACCCTTCTCATTAAGGGGGAGTGTTGAAATATTATAACTTCGAAGAATATTCTATATGTATCTTTTGTGGTCCCCGATGGTCCTACTGGGAGAACCACTTGTATTATTTTGTACCTCGATGCTTCTAATCAGAAGAACTAATAATATTCATGAGGTTTTCCCCTCTAATTGTAAAGGTGGGTCATTAGCACCCCAATGTGGTTACTTGAGCCTACATGTGTAACTCGAGCCTACATGATTAACTCAAGACTACATGTCGGATGAGTTAATTCAAGTGAACGGATGAATATAAATAGAGATGTAGATCTCCTCATTGGAGACACACACTCACTTGAGTAGCGCACTTGTGGAGGATAGAAGTAGCTGGAGAAGGAGGATGATCAGGTTTTTGATCTCCTTGCTGGTTTTATCTTTTACCTATTTGGGGCATCTATGTTGAGGAAGCTTTTGCTGGGTTTTTCCCTTTAGGGTTTTCCTAGGATAAATCTGTGTTGTTCTTGTGATGTTGTTTCTTTCAGTGATCCTATGTATATGCTTTTGTTATGAAAATGAAATGAAATACTGATGTCTTAAGCTAACCATATGAAAAGTTAACACTTACATGATCAGATGTGAGTTCATGGCCATTCTGACATGATTGAGGGATTGGTTCCCACTTGATCAGATATAAGGGCTAGCTCTATGAAGACACATCTAGCATGAAAAAGGACTAGCTCTGTGTAGATCCCACATCTAGTATGAAAAAGGAATAGCTCTATGAAGACACATCTAGTATGAAAAAGGACTAAATCTATGTAGATCCCACATCTAGTATGAAAAAGGACTAGCTCTATGAAGACTCATCTAGTACAAAAAAGGACTAGCTCTGTAAAAACTCATCTAGTATGAAAAAGGACTAGCTCTATGAAGACTCATCTAGTATGAAAAAAGACTAGCTCTGTGTAGATCCAACATCTAGTATGAAAAAGGACTAGCTCTGTGAAGACACCTCTAGTATGAAAAAGGACTAGCTCTGTGTAGATCCCACATCTAGTATGAAAAAGGACTAGCTCTATGCAAACTCATCTAGTATGAAAAAGGACTAGCTCTGTGTAGATCCCACATCTAGTATGAAAAAAGACTAGCTCTGTGAATACTCATCTAGTATGAAAAAGGACTAGCTCTATGTAGATCCCACATCTAGTATGAAAAAAGACTAGCTCTGTGAAGACTCATCTAGTATGATAAAGGACTAGCTCTATGTAGATCCCACATCTAGTATGAAAAAGGACTAGCTCTATGAAGACTCATCTAGTATGAAAAAGGACTAGCTCTGTGTGATGATACATCCAGCATGAAAAAGGGTTAGCTCTGTAGAACTTCCTGTGACAAGAAGAATAAAGAGATAGCACCCGTGATGATTCAGTGATGATGATCCAGATCCAGTGATGATGATCCAATAGTGATGATCCAAATCCAGTGATGATCCAGATCCAGTGATGATATGGATCGAGTGATGATGATCCAGATCGAGTGATGATCCAGATCCGATGATGAAGATGAATTGAAGATGAAGATGACCTGAAGATAAAGATGACTTGAATATGAATATGCCTTGAAGATTAAGATGACTTGATGATGATCCAGATGATACAAAGAAGAAGACTTGTGTTGATATATTGTGTCGAGATAATACCTTCCTAGTTTAGAGGGAGTGTTGATGTATTTGTAACTTCAGAATGTATTCATATGTATATCTTATGGATTGTACACTGATGTTTATTCTGGGATGTGTCTGTAATGTATTTTAGTCATGTCATGCCCTGATGTTCCTATTGGGAGGTTCTATAATGTAAACAAGTCATGTCAAGTCATTGTGGGTAACCCTTCTATTTGTCAAGGGTTAAAGTCCCCGCAGTTGTGGGGCCCTAGGTTTATTAGACTATCTTAGAGAATTCAACCCTAGGTGATTCATTGTAAGTTGGGGCAATAGTCCCCACCATTTTGTTAAGGATAACCCTCCTTGTTGGTCAGAGGATGCAAAGTCCCCACAAGTTATGGGGCACTATGGTTATTAGACACTCCTAGAGATGTCGACTCTAGTGAGTAATTATTAAAGTGAGGCCGACATGTTGGAGTGGGTTTCAAGTGAACAAAAGAATATAAATAGAGAGTGAGCCTCTCTATTTATCACACACACACACACTCATTGGGGCACATGAGTGAGAGGAGAAGTTGCTAGGACAAGAGAGAGACTACTGTTGTCGGGAGATCATCTTTATGTTTTCAAGTTTTACTTTTGGTGTTGATTCTATCTCTGAGGAAGTTGCGGGGTTTTCTCCTTTATGGTTTCCCCGAGGAAAATTATTTGTGTCTCTTGTCTCTTGTGTGTTATTGCTGTGCATGTTATTCTCTCAGTTAAAGATCCTAAGATCATAATGCTATATTGATTGATAAAATCTAACACCAGCCAAGAGGGCTAAAGATTTATTGGAAGTCAGACTGTTGTATGCATTTTGTATATCTTAATATGAAATTACTTCTTTGAAATGATTATAATCATGAGCCGGTTTTGCTTTTATACATGAATTGTATCTAGTTATGATTTTATCTTGTGTGTGGTCTTGATAATCCATTTCAATATTCTTATAATGATGTGGAATTACCTTTAAATGTCCTGTTATAGAACCATATTCATTCTTTATAAATTCATGCTTGTAGTATTTCCTATTACTGTATTTTACAATGATACATTTCCTACTATTTGATCTTTAAACCTAGCCTAATATCTGTACTGTTATACCTCCAACACTCTATCAACTTAGTTACACATTAAACAAATTTTAAAGATTTACTAGCCATGCTCCTTATGTAGTTAAGGTGCATCTTTTAGTGATAACAAAATCCCTTCTTGGGGAGGATCCCAACAATATGGGATGTCAATCTTCATTCAGGTAGTATGGAGTGCAAGTAGAGATGCATGGAGATTGAGATTCCAATTGACCAAGTTGAGTTTTTCATTTTGGGAGTTTGGAAAGTCTGAATCTGCCCATCTCTTGGTCATAATAGTTTACTGAAGATTATTCTTAGTGTTTTCCCATATTTCATCAATGGATCTTTTGTTGTAGTGAAATATCTCGTTGTTGCGCTCCTTCCAGGTATTCCACACCATGAACCTCAGGGTTAAATACCAAAGGTTTTGAGGATATTTCTTTGAAAATGATTCTCAATCCATTGTTGAAGAGTATCAATGATGTTTCCCCTTACCTTGTTCATTCTCCTGAAGTTGTTGGAAACAGAGTCCCAGAGGTTATTGGTGAAAGGGAAAGAATCTAAGAGATGGTTAATAGTTTCCTATTAACTGTTTCACCTCATGTAGATGGGAGGTACTTGAAACCCTTTTTTCAACAAATTATCCCAAGTTAGGATGCATTGATGGGAGAGAAGCCATAGGAAGGAAGATACTTTGGGCCAAAGGAGCGGATTCCAGATTCTTTTCTAGAAAGGGTACAGGTGCATCACTTTCCTAAAAGAGAGAATGGAATAGGCTTCCTTGACCATAAAGGTACCTAATGGAAGGCTCCCCCAAAGAATGACATATGGACCTTTTTTTTGTTTTATTTTCTTGCTGATAATTTCCTGCCAAATGGTGTCCAAATTATTAGCGCTAGGGGTGTGCATCCAACTAGTGGTATCTTTCCACTGGAGAAAGGAGGAAGAATCCTCTGAGTTCCATAAGTCCTTAACCTTGGTGTCCTCATTGGATTTGATGTCATGTTGAACTTCTTAAGTCAGAAATAGTCTTTTTAGACTAGGGAGCTGCTTCCAAAAATCACTCCAAAAGAGGGTGTTATTCCCATCCTTGATTTCCCAAAAAATATGTTGATGGATGAGGGATTTGTGGCAATTAGTTTCTTTCCAAATTGAGGAGTCTAGAATTTCTTTGTCAAATCTTATGAGTTGAGTTTGATTCATCTCCTATCCATACTTACTATTCCAAAGCTTTACCTAGGGGTAGTCATTTCTAGAGACCTAGTTCCTCTATATTTTAGTAGAGAGGGCTTGATTGTTTATTTTTGGATCTCTGATCCCATGCCCTCTAGCCTTTTTGGTTAGAAAAATATTTTTCCATATGATGAGAGCCCATCTATTTATGTTTTTGTTGCACCCCCAAGGGAAATACCTTTGTAAAATTTTAATGGCTGTCAATACCCATTTAGGGGCAGCAAGGATGGAAAAAAGGTATAGGGGTAAGCATTGGAGTACCTATTTTAGAAGGACAGTCCTAATGGCCATATTTAGAGAGTGAAAATTACAAGAAGCGACATGATTTTCCAATCTGTCCAGAAGTTCCCTCCAAGAAGAGTGTTTAACAGCTAAGTCGTACAAAAGGGAAGCCATGTACTTGAAGGGGAGAGAGGAGACCGAGAACCGAAGAATTATGACAATGTTACGTTGGGTGACAATTCCTGTGTTGAAGTACTACAACTTGTCTAAATAGAGGGAGGTATCAGAGGCTTTGGTCAATGTCTTGAGGATAGATTTTGTAGCAGAGGCCTCTTTAGGAAGGCAGATTGAGGCCCATAAATATTCAGAAGGTGACCCTTGATGTTGGACCCTACTAGATGGAAGAAGGAAGAAATAGAGTGAGGTGAAGTACCTAGGTTATTGAGAGAAATAAGGAGGGGATTTGATAGATTGAAATACCTCCAGAGGATCCTTTGGCATCTATGGTAGAACAAAGACTCCCCTTCCAAATATTGGACATTATCTTGGTGACTTTTTCATATGAGCACTTCATTTCCTGGATGAAGATCACTCCAGGCTTGTCTTTTTGAATCTTCATTTTCAACATTCTTTTCTTCAAGGTACTGTTGAGACCACAGACATTCCAGGATATGATATTCATTGGGTAAATGAGGTAGAGGAGGAGAATAACTAGGTGAGCTGGGAATATTTCCCTAATTCAACCATCGTGGTCCCTAGTCAATTTAACTGATATAGATCCGTTTTGCACCCACGCTTAATTTTATCCATTTGAGGTTTATATTTGTCTTTCTGTGGAGGGTTTTGGACTCCCAATTTGTTCTGGGATTTTACTTTATCAATATCATCTTGCAGTAGTTGGATTTTCCTTGTTAGGATGGAGTCATAATATTTTTTGGTACATGCATCCTCCAATCCAAGAAATTTTAGTTCTCCTAGGTCCAAATCTTTCATATCTTCATCCATGAGAGGATCTAGACCTAAGTGGTCCATTGAAATTTGGGGATGAGTGGCACTGGAGTCTGTTATCTGCTACATACCTAAATCTCCTCCCAGGTTGTTAGGCGTATGTTGAGATCTTCCATATTTGTCATCGACTTGTTGTTCACCTTGATCCTTATTTTTTTGATGATTATATTGGTTAGGATTCATGTTGATATCCTTTGGATCTGGATCTTGATAAGGGTTTTCTAGCTTCCCCTCCAAGACAACAAAGTTTTTTCTAGTAGTTGGCCTTTCTTATTTATTATTTTTCTGGAGCAATCTTTTGGTGATTTCTTCTCTCTTTTCCCCATTTTCTCGAAGCTCTAAACATCACTGATTTCTTCCTTGTGTTTTTCCTCAGGGGATTTGTTTAGGGGTTAGTCCCTAAACAAATGGTCCTGTTCGTGGCATTTTTCAGCATCTAATGGGGACATGTTCATAGTCAAGTGGCTAAATCCAATCAGAGTATTCATGGTTAAGGCATATGACATATGGGAGAGATATGGAAATATGCATATAGACACATATCCTAACATATGATGTGTATTCTTCCATTATGTTTTGGTAAACTATTCGAACATAACTCCCCAAATTTTTACCAATTTCTTGAAGGGTATCCTCATCCCAATATTCTTCTGGGAGTGAGTACATCCTTATCCAAATGGGGCCCCAGGAGAAGTATTCTCTCTCTAGACTGAATATTTTGACCTAGTTTCTTAGGTACAATGATGCTGCATTGAAGAAGTAGGGTCCTATCTCTTCAACCTTGGATTTGTCCTCCATATGGTGGAATATTATGGTGAAAAATCCTTTCGACCCAAGTTGCAAGTCATAGTGATCTTTGGGCTTCCATTTTTCTGTGATCCATCCTTTGAGAGCTTATTCAGTGGGCCAGAAGCCCATGAAATTTCCTATAAGGGAATGATCCTTCATCCTTTGAACCTTAGCATTGATTCTTTATGTAGGGAGATTGAGACATGGTCGATTCTCATTATGGTCTATGCATGTGTTCTTCTAGACATGTCATCTATTTGTCTAAGTAGTTTCAAGTGTGTTGTTCTTGTTTGTCACTAAATATTCCATGGGGATAGGAATTTCCTTTGTACCTATTTTCAGAGAGGTTGTAGAGTCTGATCCCGAGGCTTTATTGAAAGAGGGTATGGGATGAATTCACTGGGAGGAGGTTTAGTTCTCCTAGGTTCATATCTTTCATCTCTTCGTCCATGAGAGGATATGGACCTAAGTGGTCAATTGAAATTTGGGGATGAATGGAATTGGAGTCTACCATCTACTGCATACTTGATTCTCTTCCTAGGTTGTTAGGCATATGCCGAGATCTTCCATATTTGTCATCAACTTGTTGTTCATCTTGCTCCTTATTTTTTTGATGATTCTCTTGGTCAGGATTCATGTTGATGTCCTTTGGATCTGGATCTTGATTAGGGTTTTTCGGCTTCCCCTCCAAGACAACAAAGTTTTTCTCGTAGTTGGCCTTTCTTATTTATTATTTTTCTAGAGCATTTTTTGGTGATCTCTTCTCTCTTTTCCCAATTTTCTCAAATCCCTCAACATCAGTGATTTCTTCCTTGCAGTTTTCCTTAGGGGATTTGTTTAGGGGATAGTCCCTAAACAAATGGTCATGTTTGTGGAATTTTTCAGCATCTAATGGGGACATGTTCATAGTCAAGGGGCTGAATCTAGTAAGAGTATTCATGGTTAAGGAATATGGAATCTGGGAGAGCTTTGGAAATATGCATATAGATACATATCCTGACATATGATGTGTATTTTTCCATTATGCTTTGGTCAGCTGTTCAAACATAACTCCCCAAAGTTTTACCAATTTCCTGAAGGGTATCCTCATCCCAATATTCTTCCGAGAGTGAGTACATAGTTATCCAAACGGGGGCCTAGGAGAAGTATTCTCTCTCTAGACTAAATATTTTGACCTAGTTTCTCAGGTACAAGCATGCTGCATTGAAGAAGTAGGGTCCTATGTCTTGAACCTTGGCTTTGTCCTCCATATGGTGGAAGATTATGGTGAAAAATCCCTTCAAACCAAGTTGCAAGTCATAGTGATCTTTGGGCTTCCATTTTTTCGCGATCCATCCTTTGAGAGTCTATTCAGTGGGCCAAAAGCCCATGAAATTTCCTATAAGGGAATGATCCTTCATCCTTTGAACCTTAGCATTGATTCTTTCTATAGGGAGATTGAGACATGGTTGATTCTCGATATGGTCTATGCATGCGTTCTTCCAAACATGTCCTCTATCTATCTGCACAGTTTCAGGTGTGTTATTCTTGTTTGTCACTAAATCTTCCTTGGGGATAGGAATGTCCTTTGTACCTATTTTCAGAGAGGCCGTAGAGTTTGATCTCGAGGATTTATTGAAAGAGGGTATGGGATGAATTGACTAGGAGGATCCTAATACCCCTCCCTTTGTTGCCACCATAGATCTTCTTCATGTCCATCAGTTTCTCATCGAACCTTTAGGGAATCTAACGCGGTTGAATGAGGTCCGCAAGTACTCCAAGTAAAACCCTAGGCTCAAACCCTATATTAGCGCACTCTTCTCAGAATAGCTCCTCCTGCATATCATTCACACTACCATAAATCAATTCACCTTTAATTCTCTTAAATTTCTATAAACTTTCCGCTTCATTTCCATTTATTTACTTCTTGTTTATTTCCTTTAATGGTTGTAACTTTCCTTATGTGTTTATATTTATTTACTTGTTCTTTTGATTCCTTTTATGGTTGTAGCTTTATATGAATGGACTCTTGAGATAATTCCCCTTATTCATGGTGAAAGAATGTTTGTTATGGATTTATTGTGGGTTCTTGATATAGTTCCCTTTATTTAAAGTGAAATAATGTTTTTTTTTCTAATTTTATTGTTGATTAATCATTTCCTACACCTAGTTTCTTTCATTCATTCAAAGGAAACAATCATTGTTTCAAGTATATTGATTTTCAATGGGTTAGTATATTAGATTTCCTTCCCCATCATGGAACCATTGGTTGTCTTGGTTTTGTTAAATGATGAGTTAGTTAAAATCAATGGGTTAGTATATTATATTTCCTTCTCCATAATGGAACCATTGGTTGTGTTGGTTTTGTTAAATGATGAGTTAGTTGCATATCATTTACAGGACATAAAAATACATCTCAATAAAGACAAAACTTTTTGTTTTCATATACAAAGCATAGAACCTATAAACTATCATGCATCTAGATTGATACTTTAAATGTGTCAATGGGATTCGAAGGCATAAACTAATTATTATTAGAATACCTTGGCCCTTCACTTTTTAACATTGTTGAGTGGGCGGTGTTGAAAGCACAAACGATTAAAATTTCTAATATTATGGATATGCATTACATGGGTAGTCAAGGTTAAAGGTCAACATTCAACCTTGTACTCATATTTACATAGTGTTTCTTTTTATTGATTTGATCATTTCTCTAGTAATTTTTACAGTGCATGCATCGGTGATATAGATATATCTCTTGCAATTGTTTTTAAAGTCAATGTAGGGGAAGCAAAAGATAGTATTCTTTCATTTCTTTAGTTTTGTATTGTCATAAATTCCTTTAGGCTTTAAAGTTTAGTTTCAATACTTGGTGTGTGGTTTACCTCTGTTCTCTTCATCAAACCTTATCTATACCATTTCTTTTTTTTGCCTTGTCAATATGCATGAAACATATCGTTCATCAAACCCTATCTATACCATTTCGTTTTTTTGCCTTGTCAATATGCCTGAAACATATCGTTCATACTATGAAATTCCATATGAACAAGAGTTCAATACTTCTTCTAATAAAATTTAATATTTCTCTCGTTGTAAACGATTTATCCTCACAATTTTACCCTCATATTCACCTCACAGTTTTACCCTCATATTCACCTATTATTTGATCCTTTTTTACCAAAAATATATGTTTTCCATTTTTCTTTGTCCTCTTGTTCCATCGTGTATTATTTCATCCTTTTTTACCAAAAATATATGTTTTCCATTTTTCTTTGGCGTCTTGTTCCATCGTGTTTCTTTCATTTTAACCATAACATATACAAATTTATATTAAGACACTAATAGAAAAAACAAACAAGTACAATCTTTGTACCTTTCTTTTGAAGGGATTTAAAAATATACATTTCGAAACCAAAATTCCCCCATCCCAAAACTTAAAAAATAGAGTACTATCTACATTAGCAAAAGTTCTAATACTATATAGGCATACATAATTACCGGGTAAAAGAACATAGAAACAATACATATAAACATTAAAATAGGAGAAGAGGTAGACTAGAATATCAAGACAAAACTGAACTTATCCTTCTTTCCTACTTGTCTCAAGTTATAATATTTCGGTCAACTCTGATTCTCCCTTCCATGTTATATATTCTAGTGTCCAACAATGATATGTGATATGTAGTTTGGTGCATGGTCTCAAGAATCCTTCTAACTTGTTTGGAAAATGCCACATGGCTTTCTTCAAGTCTTAACTATGTTTTTCGATTCCACAAATATAAAAGCTCCAAGGAACCATGGATGATTTTGAACATTCACAAAACCTAAACATGCACAAAATACCCAAATTCTTATCCCAAGGGAAATATGCCAAATGTTCTTCCATGTCCCCACAAGAATTTGTGCCAAAGACCGAGGGATGAAATGCCGGGACAATGCTACATAAAGAACAGAAATTATTCACAATAGGAATAGGACTACAACTAGATTTATCTACCACTGAAGAGAAACCGAAATCTATGGGAAAATATCTAGTCAATGATATCCCATAAGCCTCCCATGAAATAAAACCAGATGCCATTGAACTCGGCTTGTGCAAGGCCTAAGTAGAGAGTGTGGAAACGAAGCCCATTCTTAGCACAATTGAACTCACAAAAACTTAGCCCCCCTATAACATAGTAGGTTTGCATGGACAAAAGATGGAATGTTTGTACCTAGCTTGACCAAGAAGTAAGAGAGTTGGGGCGCCACTGATGAAAGGAATCCCAAATTGTGGACATATTTCTTGAGCAAGAAAGAGTATAAATAAGTGAGATATGGAAGTATTGAAGTAAGCTTGTAGTTGAAGAAGAAGTTATATTTTGATTTGGAAAGCTTGCAATTTTGGGGTATCAATGGATCGTTGATCTAGAAGAAGTTTATACAACATAAGATCCAATTGCACAAAAGTGATTAAGAACAACAACAAATAGTGCACAAGTTAGAAGGATGCCTTGTACCAAGATGTGCGAAAATAATGCATAGTGAATGATGTAGATTGCATAGTTTTGATATACATATTGCAAATGATGTAGATCACATAATTGTTAAGGTGTTGATATATTGTTTGCAAAGGACATAGATCGTAGAACTCATAAGTGCTAAAGTGTTGATATTTCAGGAGGCACAATCACAGATCATAGTTCGTTGAGATGCATATTTTAGAGGAAGCATGTGTAGAAGACATGGATCATAGTTATGTTACAAATTTAATCATTTTAGGGTGCCAGGGAGGGGAAAGGAAAGGGAGTTGGTTATTCCTTCTAGTTGGTGTTGTAGAATAAGAAAGGGATTTGGTGCTTCCTTCCAATTAGTGTTGGAGAATTCAAAAGGGAGTTGGTGCTTCCATTCAGTTGGTTCTAAAGAATAAGAAGAGGAGATCGTAGTCTTCAATTGGGTTGGTTCCTGACTACATAAAGTTGGATATTGCGCAAATAGAATTGATATACATTCAGGTTAGCGCCTTAAATCAGCAAGTTGATGCTTGCACAGTAGATAGAAGTCCTTACATGTTGGTGCATATAGTCTGGGAGTTGGTTCTTGAGTGAAATAGTTCTCACATTTTGGAGATTTGTGTCTCCTCTCCATATAAGAAATATTTTTATATCTAGATATACATGTAAAGTTATTTTATAGATTCTGTCGTAATTGTGTCCATTAATGTTTTTAGCAAAAAACGTTTTGAAGTATAATTTGTTAAGTGGACATTGGGTAATCTATTATTTGTACTAATTCACCCCCCTCTCGGTATGAATAAGAATTCAACAGATAAGTGACAACATCCCATTAGCCATCAAAGTACCCATAGTGGAGTTGGAAATAGGTGCTATAGAGGGAAGGCCCGACAGAGGATCCATATCATGATGAAAAGTAGAAGAATCTGACTGCATCCACAATAGTGACCATAGTACATGTAAGTGTCACATGCACCATTCCAAGGGTGACACGTTATCACCTAGTACTAGATGAAACCATGGTTATGCCACCCCAGCTTTCGGCCAATGGTTTTCGGTCATCGAGAAAATTCAAATTTCAGGAGATTAAAGGGTAAATTGAACAAATAGGCCCTTCTCATTTCTATGGAATGGAATAAGACTCCCACCATTGTTGTACTAGATATCCCGATGCCAAGGATTACAATAAGAAACCCAACACCTCATCTAACCTACCATGTTTGTCTCAAACCTCTAATCAAAGAGCAAAGAATACTTTAGGGAAACCTTCAAGATAGTTGTCACCAAGATGAGGTTCCAACCCACAAGGATAACATAGATAAAAGAAATCATCAAATTACAAGGAAAGTGACTTGATTCATCTTAAGTCATGAAGTCAATAAGCGAAAAGAACAATTTATTAAGGCAACAAAACAAGGGGGTTTCAGAAAATAGAGTAGTATCAAGAATGCAAAATCCTCTATAAAACGAAATTCCAATAAAGATACATCAAGCAAATTTCAAAGAGGGTCTCTTGGAAGCTTGTAGGGTCACAAGTATCAAGACTAGATTGAATGAGAACTAGAGAACAAATTTTGAGATTCAAATCTCAATTTGTTGTCAATTTGTAACCTCTCTCTCTTTGGTTATAATTTCTCTCTATAATGCCAAGCCTCCTTTTGTTTCTATAAACATCTCTAGAGTTAATAAAATATCTAACCAACATGCACTTTTCCCAAATTCATGTTATGAATGTGTTAAAGTGCAATATACAAAATGATGATATCATGTGGATGATATTATTTTCATAGATGTTTGTCGCATTTAAATAGTGATGAAGGTTTGTTTACTATTTTCGTATGAATGTCCTAGATGTCGTTTCTATTAACTTCATCCTATTTAATTAAATCTTGTTGAACTATTGAACTCTTCATTGTTCAACACATTTTCTTCCATCAAGAATGTGTAAGATTTATCCAAAGAGGTACCTTACATCATTCAAATTGTTCCACATTTCTCTTCACAAACCCCATAATGCATTAATTACTGAAAATCATCCTAAGAAATTCCTCTAAATCTAATTTTCTCATAATAAATCCACTCTTAGTCTTGCATACTCACAATTGTTTAAAAAAACAAAAAATCATGTTACTAAAAAAGATATGAGCTCTAAAATCTAAATATGAATCTACTGAGTTGTATCATTCCTAGCATAGTTATAATAACATCATGGAACATCTCAAGGGATCACACTTAGGCTAAGGAGGGAAGATCCCATTAGCCATGTTCCAAACCTAAATGCCTAAATAATAATGCAATACACCTAAGTCTATCATTTCAAAATGCTACTTAATATCATTCTTCAATTCTTAGATTAATGAAAGCTAGTTGCATGTGAGGATTCGATCCTCCACATAAAGAAAAACATTAAGGACATCATCTTCAAATAATTTAATGTAAATATTTGGTTCATATTGACATCGCTTGAAACCACTCTTCAAGACATGAGTATCAATTTTCTCATACCAAGCCCTAAGTGCATGTGTAAGACTATACAAACACTTGTTTAATTTGCATACAAAATTGATTTTTTCATAGGTGATAAAACCAGGTGGTTATTGCCTATAAATTTATTCATGAATCTCATAATTTAGAACAGCACTCTTAACATCCATTTGGTGAATCTCCCATTGTAAGCATGCATCAAGAAAAATGATGGTTTTGATGGTGTTCATTTAGTAACAAGAGAAAAAAAGTTGGAATGCAATCTATACCTTCTTTCAAAACAAAACAACGACTAACTAATCCTTACGCTTTTCAATATATCCTTATGTAAGGAAATTTTTTTACAAACCCATTTGAAATCGGTAATATTATTACCAAGAGGAAGTGGGACATGGTTCCAAGTATTGTTCCTTTTCAAAGCGTCATATTCAGTAGCCAGTACTTTCTCCCATTCTAGATTTTCTTCAGCTTCTGCATGATCTATGCCTAATTTTTTTTCCATGATAGAAAAATAAAATAGTCTTTCGAGATTTAAATGAAATACCTACTTCAAAACCTACTTATTCAAGTGTCTTCAATGCCCAAACTAGAACATGGGTGAGTAGTGGTTATAGCTACACTAGTATCTTCAGTAAGTTCAGGTGGATCACTAAAAGCTATTAGGGAAATATGATATATGCCCTATAAATTACTTGAGGAAGGAGTAATAGACATTGGACCAATTGAATAATGAGGCAATTTCAAGGTAACATGAGGTTTAGTAGACTCAGGTGGTAGAGAGACTTCATTGAATTGTAGATCTTTCCAAATGATGACATCTTGAAAAGATGGATAAAAAACCTTGTATGCTTAGAACCATCGCTATAAACCAATAAATATGAATTTATGCATTCGGGCTCCAACTTCTTATTTTTTTCATCAAGGACATGATCCCAACACTCTCAACCAAATACCTTGAAATTTATAATGTTTGGTTTCCTTCTATTGGGCCTAGGGAAAGATAGGCAGAATTCAATTAGAATTCTACCCAAGTATGAAAAGAGTCAGGTCATAAGAAGGAAAAAGGAGCTGCAACATAACTAGTTGCGGAACGAAGGACAAGGTAGAATAAGTAGTAAGGAATAAATATGATATAGAGGAGGAGAAGAAGCAGACAAAGAAGAAAGAGATAAGGAAATAAACATCCAAAGAGGAACCTGCGATAATAGAAAAAGAGAGTTTGCGATGGAAGAGAAGCCACGATAGAAGGAAAGGATGTGATGGAGTTAACCATGTCAGAATATGTGTAGTGTGCAATGACTAGAAAGTGACAGTTCAGAAATATTGTGGGTATGAGGTTGGATAGAGTCGAAGGGAGCCACATGTATGAAAGAATATTTGTAATTCATGTCATTAGTTCTGTTGAGGCCTGGAAATTCACAGGCGACAACAGAAAGGGATTCTCCCCAATCAGCGTTCCCAACTAGCCCGCTGACTGTTTGGTATAGGAAATCCGTCTAGTTTGCGGTCCGGCTACCGTAGGTCAAAGTAACAACAAGGTTTTACCGGTTGCGGCCCGGTCCACCGGAATTTGTATTTTGACTTAATGTATGCAATGCACATGCCTATCTTTAAACATGCAGGGTGATAAAAATGTAAGGAATGACACAATGTGCTGCGCAGTTTCTTACCTCTTGTCTTAGGTTCTCGAACATCCAAACCACATATGCAACTATGAAGTAAGACAACTAGCTATCTAAACACCTAACTACCTATCCCCGGGGAGCTAGAAAATGATTATTAATGAGTAATGCATTATCTCCATGTATAATAAACCAAATTACAGATAGCTGATATCTAGGTTTACAACACATGAACAAGAAAATATTCTAACAATCAGATAGCTAACTGTTATATGAGCCACAAGCATTACTCTGAGTGAAATTTCCACACAATGAATCAGAAACCATTTAACAAGACATAGGTCATGAAGTTAGAACGATCTCACGAATTGTGGACACAAGCTGAAAAATAAAATAGTTCACCTTTCTGTCATCCATTTGTTAGCATTTGGAAACTTCACATCTCTTTCTCCAACAGGCAAACTAAAATCTTTATTGCAAAAGGAAGTAGTTCTTCTTACAATAGCTCCTCCAGTATTACTGGGAAAAATCCCCCTCATTATCTATGTCTCCTACTTTTATACAAAATGCAAGAAATGGTTGGGCTGCCCAAAGGGACCTTTGGGCATCCCAACCCTTGGTCTTCCTAACGCTTCCCCTTTTCCCAAAAACTTTTACAAATATTTTACAATATTACAATGACCGATTTCTCACTAAGAGGGCCCCGCTTGACTCTCTAGGAACTTCTTCCACGCTACAGCTTCACTGGCGAGATCTTCAAAAGAATTGGGCTCCAAGAATTGGATATTAATCTCAAACTTTTTAGCCTTTTTCTTGATGGCCTCGACCCTGGTTGTATTTAGTCTCACCTGTTCTTCTAGGAGCTGCAAACAAATGGTTGTATGGCCTATTTCAATCTTTAGGGTTTGTTCATCAATGGATTTGATGCATTGTACTTTGGCCTCCTCCTCTTGTTGTCTTCTCTGCAACATTTCTATAAATGAGTCATGATCTGGGAACTCGTGTAGCCTTTGCTCAGCTTCTACTTGACACCGATTGTAAATGGATAAGGCTCTCCTGAAAAATTCGGTGCAAAGTCCCTTTGTTTTCTGGACGATTTTCTTGAAGTCCTCTGTAGTAGTGATAGCGAACTCCATCAAGTCATAATCTCGCTGAAGGGTTTGTCTATTCTTGTCTGATAGTCCTGCTGGGACTT
>LPNX010530760.1:3474-72111 GCA_001517045.1 Pseudotsuga menziesii
CATACATCTTGTCATTTTTACTTTCTGTCATTTACTTTTACTGTTTTAGTTTAGTTTACTTTTTATTTACATCAATCGAACTGCTACTAAGGAATCCAGATTCCTTAGTAGGTGCTCATTAGCACAAGCTAGGGTGAAAACCCTAGCTACAGTTTTGGCGACTCCGCTATTTGTTTTCTTGTTAGTTTTTCTTTTTATACTGCATTTTCAGTTTACTGTTTTCGGCCGCCGGCAACCGCGCCGTTTTCTTCCGTAGCCGCGACCCGATCGCACATTNAGGCTTGATCCACTAAAACTTTTCATCTTTCTTCAACAGCTTCTCCATGGGTGCAGTTATCTATTCATATCCTCTGATGAATTTCCTGTAGTAGCCTGTGTGTCCTAGCACTGATCTGAGTTGCATGACTGATGTTAGTGGTGGTAAGTCAAGGATAAATGCAAATTTTGCTGGGTTGACAAAAATTCCATCGCGACATAAAACATGACCCAACAGCACACCAAATGGTGCACAAAAAATACATTTTTTGGATTTAAGTACGATTTTATACTGGCGACAGCGGCCCAACATCATGCGCAAACTCTCAATATGGTCTCTTACTAAACCAAACATAATCCAATCATCAAATTAGACCTCAAGAAATTTATGAATAAAATATTTAAAAGAGGAGACTACTATTCTAGAAAAAATAGTAGGCACATTCTTGAGTCCAAAGGACATTACCATATACTGGTAGCATCCCCATTATGTGACGAAGGTCGTTTTGTGGCGATCCTCCTTCGCAATTCTGACTTGATGATAGCCAGAGAAGCCATCGATGAATGAATACATCTCTTTTCCTCTAACACTTTCGATTACTTCATCTATAAATGGTGTTGGGAATGGATCATGCAGGCGTGCATCGTTCAGCTTCCTTAGGTCGATGCAGATCCTGACTTCTCCTGTGGTTTTATTATCCTGGATCACTATGCGGCTGATCCACTCTGACTCCTCAATAGGTTAAATTATTCTTTCGTCAAGCATGCAATCCAATTCAGCTTTTACCTTTTCTTTATACCTTGGATTCAACCTATACGGTCGATGTTTGACTGGCTTAGCATCTGGTTTTAGCTGTATTTTCATCTCTCCTAGGTCACCAAATATCCCCTTCATCTTTGAGAAATTGGCAGGGAACATATCCTGATACTCATATAGTAAGTCTCTAATTTTCGCGACTATCTCTTCATCCCAATAATCTCCTATATTGGCGAAATTTGGGTTCTCTAGTGACCCAATGTTTACTTTCTTGATTTTTAGTGGCTTAAGGAACTAGTCACTTGAAATACCAACTCCCTCTACTGTGCGTGTACCATTTGATTCTAGTATGTTTATGTTATTTGGATCATCGTTTAGGTCTCTAGCTAGATTGTAATAGGCCATCCATTCCTGGATGGTCGCACTGCACTAATGGGAATTGGCCTCCTTGATAGGGATTTCAGCAAATATCTTCTCCTTTATCGTCTGAAGTGCAGTGTCAACTATAGGTTGCTCATCAACAAATTCAAATGTGTGTGCAAACTACTTAATGATCCTGTCCCATTCCTGGGTTCCTTGTCAAAATTCCCTATATGTATACGAGGTTCCAGGTGCCATTTCCAACGTGTGAATTAAATGATGGACCCATTCCTATCGTGGATATTCTGCAAATACCGTGCGACAGTGATTAAGATGTTCAATGGGGTTCTCCAACCCTGAATACTTTTGATTCACGAGGGTAACTTCTTCACTGAATCTGACTTCCATCGACCTTCTGCACTGTGGCCAATTTGTTATGGAATTCTTGTGTGTACCCCACCATCTAGCAGGCGTAGCTTTTAGTACATGGTCTAGTGCAGACAAGCATTATGACTCGGTTACAAGTCCTTCAAACTCTATTAAGAAGGTTGCAAGGTTAGGAAAACCTTCATAGGTGGGAAGCTCTCATAGCTCGTTCTCCACCCGTTGTATAGACCTTGTAACTCTGGTGCACCTTCTCATAGAGACCTCATGCAACTAATTTTTCCAGTTCTACAAGGCTTTCCCTGAGTCTGATGTGGAGGAACTAGCACTCTTCCATATCAGGTTGTCATCCGATGTCAGATTAATGTAGTCTTCTTGTAAAGTGATGACATTGTAAATATGGTCAAGATAGTCACCATGTATGTCATTGAAGATAGGCTTGACATATCTTTGTCCCTCCACTACCCTCATCTCATCATCCTCAAATGAGAGAATCCTCTTTTTAAAATTAAAAATGGTCTGATTACCGATGGCCCAATCTATCCCCAGCCATGCAGGATAGGGGTTCGTGTCATCGACGATGTTAATGACTTCAAAGTCTACAAATGTGAGAAACCCTTCAATATCGACAGGGACCTGACTCAACCTACTATTTGGTAGGACATTTGCATGATTTGCAAGTCTCAACTGGACAGGAGACCAGTCCAAGCACAGCTTTCCCATACTCTCCCAGGTATGTCGTGTCAAAATATTGACTTCTAAGCCCAGGTCTAAGATGATGTAATCCATGTCATAGTATCCTATATGTGTAGTAATTCTTAAATCACACCCAGTTTTGAACTTTTTCTTGACATGGTTAACCTTCTTTCGAGGTTGTGACTCTTCTGGGGTTTCATCTATTAGTGCTTGTAGCTCTGCGACAGCATCTTTATCTTGGATTAGTGCTAAGCAACTTGGCACAAACAACTTGAGCTTACTAACATTTTTTGGGATTTGCTTATGGAATAGCTACTGGAATTGTTCAGGCATCTCCCTTACTGCACCTGACGTCAATGGTTTTTATTGAACTATGAACTCCGGTCGCATGTCCAAGAATACTTGCTTCTACTTTTGGACGTCGAACGGGACTTTCTTCTGCGCCGCAGGTCGCATCTATGGCTATAGTTGTTCTTGCGGGGTTTCTTTATCAAATATGATCGTATCACCTCCTCGTGTTACGACAACAACATTTGGATCTCTGGGATCAGTAGAAATCATCTGAATATTAAGGTTAGGATTTGGATTTGGGTTTGGAATCTGCGTAGGGTTAGGACAAGGGATGACCCGGGCTTGCCACGTCACAATTAACTGAGGACATTACTCCACATTATGGTCATGTCCTTTACAATATGAACACATCTTTTCAGGTTGTTTGCAATCTCTAGAATAGTGACCCAACTGTCCATAGTTATAGCATGTAACCTGACCTCTTCCTCTGTCAAGTCCTCCTCCTCCTCTTCCTCTGAAGTTTGCACCACCCCTTCCATGTGGGTTTTGTTGCTGAGGTGGGTACTAGTTCTACTGGTATGGCAGCTGATACTGGTTCTATGGTACATATTGTGGCTGATATGGGTTTTGATACTAATTAGGTGGGAAATGCATAGGCTGATATGATGCTTGCACCGATTCAGTCAGAGCCTTCCCCTCGTTCTTCATCAAGTAGGTGTCTACTGTCTTTTCCTTTAGGAGTTGGTATGCTCTGCAATCCTTCTCTTCATGCCCTACTGACTTACAAAATTTACAGAAAAGGTTTGTTGGGGTACTTACAACCTTTTGCAAGTATAGACACTCCTCGTCACGATGTCCTCTAGACTGGCATATGTGGCACCAGGGTAGTCCATGGGCACTTAATGGGTTTGGCATACCCGATGAGATATAGTTCATGTAGGTCAAATAATTATCCTTGGTGTGTCCATCCATTTTGCATTTTGTACACCATAATTCTTCTTGAGCTTCTTTTCCTTTCTTGATATCCTAGACCTGTATCATCAGATTAGCTAGCTATGACTAAACCTGCACCATTCCTGCAGCACCATTGCTGATTGGCGAAGCTTCAAGCTTCATTTCCAACTCTAGTGCTTCTTTCTATGATTCAATATTTTGTTACATCAATGGGCCTCGGATGTGTGGTAACAGCATAGTAATAAACCACTCTTTATGTTGCACATCTAACATCTGAAAACTTAATTTTCACATCAAGGTATTAAACCGCTGGTCAAAATCCCATATGGACTCTACCAATGGTTGTTTTATCTCCTTGATTTCGGTGATACACTGTGACTCAGATTTTGGCTTTCTGAACTCAAAAATCATCACAATCTATATCTCTTCTAGGTTTTTCTAGGGTTCTCCTAGCGGTACTACACAGAACTTCATAAACCAATCCAGCGCACGACCTCTTAGAGTCATGATCATCTGTGTTTTCCTTAGTTCTACGTTGTGAACTAGGCGAACCATCCAAACAGCCTCACAAAGGAACCGATGTTGCTCTATATCTTCTTCTCCATTCATATTGAATGTGGGTAGTCTAATATTTTCCCCACCCATTAAGTTGGCATCAGGGTTATCTGGCAAATATTTTAATGGAGGTGTACCCTCTTGTGCGCTAGTCGCAGTACTAGAACTATCAGCAATAACAATTCTTTCAGGAGATGAGGCTCTAAACCTTACCTTTGGAGATACTCCAGGTGTGATGTAGTCACACCCTGATCTTGGTGTCTCCACAGGCTCTTTGAACTCTGTTGTTCCTTCTAAGATTAGGCTCTAGTTCTCCTCTTTGTCACAAGACCCTTTGTCCAGCTGCAAAAAAATTCCATGCTCACTTTCCTCGAACAAACTGGGAGCTTGTCGACCTTCCTCTGTCTTTCTTCTTTTCCCTGATCTGAATCTCCTTCCACTCCTCAGGACTCCAGCTTCTAGTTTAGGTTTTGTACTCCCTAGGAACATCTCATCTCACCATTTCCCATTTTCTCTATAGATCACTCATGACGTAATCGCTCTCCTTGAACATGTGGCTTAACTACTCAACTGCAAGATTCCCTTCTCATAAACTAGCATCTTGATCCATGTGCTGATAGATAGCAATTACCTTCTTCGCGGTCCTTGGAAAAAATTTCTCTCAACCTCACTACATGAGGTTATAGTGTCTACTTCAAACTAAGTAATATATCCTCGCATAATATTGTCAACCAAAAAGTCAACATCTCTAGATATTGTGTTACTTATGCTGGTTATCTCATGAACCAACTGATCACTCCACTTGACCACTTCTCTTCTCTGGAAATTTGTCTGCCAAGTTGCCAACCTTGACAACCACTCATGCAACACAATGGAAAACTCTGCAAAAAATATCTCGTGAATGTCAAAATATATGTACTCATCCACTCAGTCTTTTGTGCTCAACCGTGATCTTGTGCTCTCTTGTTGCACAAAGGCTAGCATCTTAGACTCCATCCAGTCCTTTATTTCCTTCTTTATCGGGTGCCACAACATTTCCCTCGACTCAAATGACTACAAGTCCCAGAAACGAAACCATTTTTTGGCCTCTTTCTCCTTCTTGTATCATCCTACGGTTCAAAAACAACACAATACCACCAAGACACCAAAAGACATCAGTCCAACAGAGCAAGCTCAACCGGCAACACCCGCGAAGTAGGCGTAGTCTCACCCGAGATATCTTAATGTGTAACTGCCAGAACCATGTTTCCACAGTTGGCGAGGGATTATAGTCCCTTGGCGAGTGGCCAAGGAACTCGACAGAGATAGGAGGATGGAGCCTATTTATTGGTGACAGATGCACAACTACGTGCCACAATCTACACATGACACAACCTTGTCCTTGACTGCCAAACAACTGGCGCAACTGTGCGACTTAATAACTTAGTAGATTAACAGTGAAATCATACATAACCTGTCAACAATGCTTATCATTCATTCATACCTTATGTTGCTGCCACAACCGTTCTCCCCAAATTTATTTTTACTTAAACTCTGGGCCCCTCCTCATCATTTTACTTGGTTTGATCGTTAAAGACTTGAGCCTCTCCGGCATATCTGTTTTTCATTTTACTTCGAAGATGAATGTCAGTCGGTTTATGTTTTCCTCGTTCAGTTTTGGTTTGAGTCAGGGATGCCGGTTACTGGTCGAAAAAGGGGGAAATCTTTGTTTTTCAGAGTCGCATTTTTCATGGAAAGAACGAACCTAGCTGTGCCTGATGTTTAAAGCTGTTTGAATACTTGGTTTTTTCTGTAATCGGCCCCCTTTTAGTTCTAGGTCAGAAGCTGTGAGTTTCTCTCCTAGCGCCGTTGCGGCTCCCAGATCATTTTAGCGTCCGATTTCTTAAAGCCGTCCGACACCCGATTTAGGTTAACTACAAATCGCTTGTCTGTAGCTTCTCCTCGCCCGCCGTTGCGGCCGGGAAGAGTTAGTCAGCTTCCGATTTGAGTCTCTTCCAACGTTCGACTAAATTCTTCACGTCCGTTTTGCTTGTCCATAGCTTCTCCTCGTCCGCTGTTGCGGCTCCCAGAGTCTTCCGACTTCCGAAGCCAAAACCGTCCGATGTCCGATTTATGGCCTATCCCGCCCACGTTTCACCTGGCCGCCACTCAAGCCTCATCCGACGTTGCGGCTGGCTGAAACCTCTATCCTGTGAGATCACTTACATCTGACGGTCGACTTGAATTTTCCCGCCGGTGACCTTAGAATATTGCTAGGCCCGAATGTGCTTCGCTCAGCCATTTCCTTGTGGAATGATGGTTAATTGATAATAGTTGTTGTTTAAATCATGCTCTTAAATTGAATGCAGGCATTTTCCAGGCGACCGGTCAATCTGCCACGACAAGAAGAAAGACTAACCAGTTTGGCTGATGTATGACTGAAATGAGGCGAATGGGGAACGAAGCCCGGAGCTGTAAAGGCGTGTTCCTAGAGTCGGATCAGTTACCAAGTGTTTCATGATCACATGCTGAAAAAAGATCGGAATATGAAGCGTTGAAGAAACTGAAAATTCACACGCTGGAAGGCAGCCCAAGGGGCAATAGTTCTAGTTTAAATATTTAGAAGTAGGAATGAGAAAGGGCTTTTTCCCCTGGAATAATTTTGTAAATGTTTGCTTATAAGAGGAACTACTTCATTTTGCAAAGGAAACTACAAATTTGTCTATCGAAGAGAGTGAAAAGTGGAATGTATCAGCGCAACTCAATGAACAATGTTGAAGAGGAACTATTTCGTTTTCAGCTGTGTTTTCATTTACTGTAAGAGTATTTAATGTTCTGAACCTACGTTCTGGTTAAATGTTCTTCAGTAGCTTTGGGATATTTTTCACTGTGAGCAATAAATGTTGTCATAAAATGATCGGCTATCCGATTATTTAAATATCTGTAAGTGTTCATGTGCTTTAGAAGAATTATCAGCTATCTGTGATTCCTCTTAATGTATGTGAAAATATATTGCTCATCCAAAATAATAACCTTGCTCCTTAGGGATAGTTTAGATAGTTAGTTTATTTCTTGTTGTATCTGGTTTGGTTGCTTGCGAGTACAAGACGAGAGGTAAGAACCTGCGCATCATGTTGTGACTGCTCCCTGCATCTTGACCCCCTGCATTTAGTTAGGCACTTGCATATCATTTCTTTAAGTCAAAATACAAAAACTCAGTGGGCCGGGCCGCAACCGGTAAAGCTTCAGTTTTTGTTTTCTTGACCTACAGTAGTCGGACCACAAACCGGATGGATTCCCTATTCCAAACAGTCAACGGGCTAGTTGGGAACGTTGATTGGGGAGAATCCCTTACTGTTGCCGCCTACGATTTTCTAGGCCTCAACAGAATTGGCGCTAGAAGGAGGGCCGCCAGTGCGTGGTTGGCCGAGGAAACCCATTTTTTAGAGAGTATTCTGTTGGTTACAGTTCTGAAAGTAGTGGACCACGTAATCCAATTCCGGAAGAAGAAAACAGAGAACATCTATATCCTGTTCGCAACGAAATTGTTAATGATCTGAGAAGACACACCCGTGCTTATGTAAAGAAGATTGGAGGGTTGCCAATTATTCATGAATTGCCTAGAAGAGAATACAAGAAGAAAGACCGTCCCATAGTGGAAGATTCGGTACTGGTTGGAGACTGGGAAGAGCTGGTAGAGACTACCTTACAAGAGGTTGAGCTACCCTTGAATCAAGAAGGCCCAAAAACCCCTTACATTTCTCCTGTTCACACTCCTGTTGGTTCCCCTCCACACTCTCCACCTCAACTCATGGCCGGTGTTAACGCCAACCAACCCCCTCCTAATCCACCTAACCCACCGCCTGCGTGGAAATCCAGGTCACCCCTAAACCTGACTCCCCCTTTGCATGACCTACCTCAAGCCTTTGAGAAGTTACTGCCTAAATTTGACCCCAATGAGAAGATCCTAGTGGATGATCATCTACAAAGTTTCTACTTGGAAATAGAAGGTCTGAGGGCTAGAGAACACGAAGATGTGGTGTGTAGACTATTCCCGCATACCCTCAAAGGAGCTGCTGCATCTTGGTACTTTGGGTTGCCTGCTAATTCTATCCCGGATTGGGATACTTTCGAGAGAATTTTCAGGAGTAAGTATGCAGTTCAAAAGACTCATGCAGCCCTTATGAAAGGATTATGTGCACTAAAGAAAGAGAAAAAGGAGAAAGTGCACAGTTTCACGCAAAGGTTCGCTGCATATCTTAAGAACTTTTATGAAACAGACAAGCCTTCAGACAAAGTACTAATTGAGTACTATGCTTCAGCTTTGGGTCCAGATTTGGCCATGTTTGCTAAAGATAGGGCCAAGCCTACTTTGACAGAGACCTACGAAGAAGCAGAGGTGGTGGAAGCGGAAAGAGAAAGTATCGAAGACTATCCGAAATAGTCGGGGGAAAGAGGAGAGAGAAGGAAAACTTTACTATTCACCAAGCCTAAAGAGGAGAAAGCACCATACTATGAGAGTATGGCCAAAATGATGCAAAAGCTGTCTAATAAGGTCATAGACTTGGAAAAGGAGAAGGAAACACAGAAGTTCTACAGGCCTTATTATAAGAAAAGGGAGGAAAACAATCAGTCCCAACCTCCTCCTCAAAAAGTTGCATCCATGAATCTGACTGAGATAGGGATGGAAAATTTCTGTACCTTTCATCAAAAGCCTCATTCCGAAAAGAACTATCCGCAATGGATAAATTCAATGACATTGGTCATGAACCAGATGTTGGATTCGAGATTAACGGAAGAAGATGATGATGAAAAGAAAGAAAGTATCGCTTCTACTTCTACAAAAGAACAAGAAGAAGAGACCATGGCATTATGGAATTCGGTCTCCTTATTAGATGCAGAAGAGGAAAATACTCAAGGACACAGAGACATCAGGGAAGCTAACGTGGCAACTTGAAGCAAAGGTACGGTTAGTGATGACAGTCTTCTACTCCCAAAGATCCGAAGGTTGCAAAGAAATATCAAGAAGAAGTTTCAAGATAAATCCTTGGCTGATCAGATTCCGGAATTCACCATTACCAGCCAAGATCCTAAACAGAACAGAACGTTTCCTAAACCAAATAAAGAGAAGGTGAGTGCTGATCAATCTCAGTCCATTAAACAACAAATTGAATATGACCTTGTTGAAGATTTAAAGAAAATAAAGGCAAATGTCCCGCTGTTTGAAATGTGCAAAGTACCCCAGCAGAAAGAAAAGTTGTTAAAGGCACTTGAAACGTCAGGAGAAAAGCTACCTGCCGATAATCAGCCTCGAGATGAAGAAGAAATTGGAGAAGCTAGTACTGGAGGTATGTCTAAAACTAAACATCCACCTTTCCTCCTGATGTTCGAAATCTTTAATCATAACGTGCACAATTGTCTGGTAGACTCAGGAGCGTCAATTAATGTCATGCCCATATCAGTATGTAAGAGAATAAACGGGCAGCCTAAGCCATCCATGTGGAGGGTGGTGCAGTTGGATAGGACAGACGTTAAGGTGATTGGTGAAATGGAAGATGTCCTAATCCGCCTAGCATCCGATGACAGAGTATGCCAAGTTATTAACATCGTGGTGGCTGATATACCAGACGCTTACGGCCTGGTGTTGAGCAGAAATTGGTCAGCTAAGTTGAATGGATATTTTGCCTCAAATTGGTCACATCTTTGGCTGCCATACAAAGGGAGTCCCAATCAGATTAAGGTTCTGGGAGAACCTCACATGAAGCACAATGTTATTCAATTGGATGAGAAGAACATACCAGTCGAATCTGTGTTGGGAAACTACTTTCTCGAATTGGAACCAGGGAATTATCAAGCGGAAGAGGCCAGCGACACATCTGACACCCAGCCTGATCTCCTTCGTTTCTCTCAGGCTGATGAGTTTGACTGTAAAATAGTAAGTTTAGCAGTAGGAGTAGATTTTGTTTCAGTAGACAATGTGTTTTGGACTTTGTTTTTTGATGGCTATAAAACGTTAGAAGAGTCAGGGGCCGGCTGCATCCTCATTGATCCACAAAAAAATAAGCATTTCCTATCCTGTAGATTAGAGTTCGAATGTACTAACAATATGGCTGAATATGAAGCACTGCTGCAGGGACTCAAGAAAGCAATCGAGCTACAGGTTAGTAATTTAAAAGTTTTTGGGGACTCGGAAATAGTTGTAAAGCAAATAAGAAATCAAATACATTGTGTTTCCCCTCATTTGAAAGCTTACCAAAATGAGGTATGGGAGTTGCTTAAAGGTTTTCATGCATTTAACATTATTTCAATCCCAAGAATAAAAAATGCAGCCGCTGATCTTCTAGCTACATCAGCCGCCAGGTTGGTTCCCAATAATAACAAATGCTCTATTGAACTGCTTTTCAGGCCATCTATACCCGACATGATTACCAACTTGTGATTATTTGATGATGATCAGCAAATAATGGAATTCTTAACCAATGACGAGGCTTTTAAAGGGGCCATTATCGACGATGAGGAACATCAGGCTGAAATGAAATATGACAATTTCATTCCCAAAGGGGTCAGAACACTAGAGAAGATGTTTGACTTCAACGAAAAATTTAGAAGACCTGCTAATGTGAAGACACACAGCTCAACGCTACAATTCGAGCTAATAAACTTAGGGACTGAAACGAATCTCAAGTTCGTGAACCTTGGCAAATGCTGTTCACCAGCGGAAAGAGACAAATTCCTTAAATTGTTTAATTAATACAAAGATGTCTTTGCATGGATGTACACAGACTTAAAGACCTACGACACCAGCATTATCAAGCATATCGTCCCTATTAAAACAGGTGTCAAGCCATATCAGCAGCCGTTAAGGAATATGCACCCCAAATTGGAGCCACTGATTCAAAGCGAGGTGAAAAAATTGTTGGACGCTAGGATTATTTTTAAAGTTCAGCATTCAGAGTGGGTGTCAAATCTGGTGCCGGTCAGAAAGAAGTCGGGAGAAATCAAATTGTGCATGGACTTCAGAAACTTAAACCATGCCTCAGACAAAGACAACTATCCGGTACCTCCCATAGAGCAATTCCTATAAATGGTTTCCGGTTCTGAATTGTTTTCATTGTTAGATGGATTCTCTGGCTACAACCAGGTGTTAGTGGCCGAGGAAGATAGGTTGAAGACAACGTTCAGAACTAAATGGGGAACTTTCGCCTATAGAAGGATGCCTTTTGGACTAATTAACGCTGGCGCGACATTTCAAAGAGCCATGGACATAGCTTTTCACGGAATGATTGGACAAAGTGTGGTGGTATACCTTGATGACATCACTATATTCTCAAAGAAAAGAGGGGAGAACGCTTTCCACTTAAAACAAATTTTCGAGCGCTGTTGGAAGTACGGAATTTCCCTCAATCCTAAGAAATGTGTATTCGCAGTCACAGAAGGCAAGTTACTGGGGCACATAGTTTCAAAGAGAGGTATATCTATAGACCCAGAAAGAATCAAAGCCATTGAACAAATCCCCATGCCCCATAATAAAAAAAAGGAATGCAATCCTTCATGGGAACAATAAATTTCGTACGTAGGTTTGTGCCTGATTTTGCCCAGACTGTTAAACCATTACAGCAGATGGTCAAACAAAATGCACAGTTTAAGTGGACTAAGACTGAAAAGAATGCTTTCAGTAAAATCAAGACTGTTGTTGCACATGCGCCTTCTCTGAAAAGTCCAGACTTTGACAAGGACTTTATTATGTATACTTTTGTGTCCAATGATCCGTTGGCAGCCGTGCTTACGCAAAGGGAAGATGGGGGTGATGAATTCCCAATTTCTTTTATGAGCACTGGGCTACAAGGAGCTGAGTTAAACTACCCAGCCATTGATAAGCAGGCTTACGCGGTGTTTAAGGCAGTAAAACAATTCAGACCTTATATATTGAAGAATCGGACCAAGGTAATAGTCCCTTACCCAGCGGTAAGATCCCTTCTCATTCAAAAATAATTAGGAGAAATAAGGGGCAACTGGGTAATAGCCCTTCAAGAATACAACCTTGAATTCAAGCCAGCCACTATAGTGAAAGGTCAAGGGCTATGCAAATTGATGACTGGAAGTAGGAACAACGAAGAACAAGCATGGGAAGATGAATTTGAATTGCATGTAATGGATGTATGCCCTCTGTTTACAGCCCCTGAGTCCTGGTATAGGGACCTTGTGCATTACTTGCAGTCCGGACTATTGCCAGAGCATTGGAATTCCAAACAAAGAAGAGCGCTGCGTCTAAAATCAGCTTCCTACCAAATCGTGGAAGGCGTATTATTCAGAAAAAACTACGATGGGGTCCTCCTGAGATGCTTGGAGAAAGAAGATGCCGAGAAAGTAATGGAAGAATTACATGACAGTCCGGCTGGGGGACATTATTCAGGCGACACTACAGCCCACAAAATCCTTAGAGCTAGTTACTATTGGCCCACACTCTTTAAGGATGCACATGCGCATGTCAGGAAATGTGATATCTGTCAAAGGTGTGGTGGAAGACAGCCTAGGGCAGCAGCACCCCTAAAGCCCGTTATGATCACAGAACCATTTGAACAATGGGGGCTAGACATTATTGGAGAAATAAAACCAAATTCTTCCCTGCTACACAAGTACATTCTTACCGCGACTGATTACTTCACTCGCTGGGTCGAAGCTATCCCATTACGCAAGATAAACGAAGAAGAAGTCATTGGTTTCCTACAAGATCATATCATGACCAGGTTTGGAGTTCCAATTTCAGTAGTTTTTGATTATGCTAAATACTTTTCATCCATTAAATTTACCGCATTTGCTCATGAGAAAGGGATAAAATTACATTATTCTGCTAACTACTATCCGCAAGGGAATAGCCTGGCTAAATCCTCAAATAAAAACCTCATTAGAATCCTGAAGAAGACTGTCATAGAAAACCAGCGAAGTTGGCACTCAGCTTTACCAAACGCCCTGTGGGCTGACAGAGTTACCCCCAAGTCCGTAGTAGGAGTGTCACCCAATACCCTTGTGTACGGAAAGGAAGCCATCCTACCTCCCAACATTCTGCTACCAACTTCCATACTAGCTCAAGAGTCTAGGGGGTCGGATGATGAAGTTCTGCAAATAAGAATATATAATCTCCTAAAAGTAGAAGAAGCCAGATCCAAGGCTAGAGAACGTTTCAAACAACAGCAGGAGATAGTCAAAATATGGTTTGACAAACATAAAGCTAGGAAAAAGGACTTTGAAGTAGGAGACTTAGTCCTCAAGTGGGACCACCCCCATGATGAAAAAGGAAAGCATACCAAATTCCAGCAGTTATGGGTAGGCCCCTTTCAGATTGTAGCCAAACTTGGCCCTGCTACTTATAAGCTGCAAGATTTACAGGGATGGGAGGAGAACTTGCCAGTTAAGGGTCTGGTTCTCAAGCCTTACTTTTCTTGATTTTCTTCGATTGTTTCTGCCTTGTATATAAATAAGCTGTGTGGCTGTTTTCGAGTCATGCTTTCATTTGTTTTAATTTTAAGTTTTGATTTTCAATAAGGGGAACGGACTTGCGGTTGTCTGGAGGATATTAAGGTCTTTTGGGGAATAGCAAATACGTTGAGTGCCAGCCTGTGTATTGCTAAAAGAATTTCTTCCAGCCTTACAGTTTTCTCAAATAAAATGTTGTGTACATTGAAGTCCTGCTTAACCCCTGTAAATTAAACCAGATTCGAAGAGTCTGGAGTACTATGTCGAAGCTCCATCCACGTCACATTTAAAATGTTCTAAGGAGCAACAATAAAATACCCATAGGAAGAAGCAAGGTGAACAGTGTATTAGATACAAATGATCCCATGCCAAAAACAAAGGCCAAAAGGCGAATAAAGAGTCAGCACTTCTATAAAAGCATCATAAATCAAAACAGGTGTTGAATCATAAGCACTTAAAGCCAAAAGATCCTCTCCGTCCGTGAGATGAAACTTAAAAAATATACCACTCACACAAAAGGACACTATGGGATAGAGGATCCTGAATTAAAATTCAGTAAGAAAGGTGCACAGAAAGACTCAAATGAAAGGGACAAAAGTCCAAAGACACAAAAGTGTCAAAATGGCATGGGAATGAGGAACAAACGAATATTGTTGTCTACCATCTGCTGCAATCCTGTGGTGTCCATGTTGTTAGCTACCTGAAAACAGAGGTAATAATGAAACTCGTACTCTGGCCTCAACATAGTGGTCTGGACTTGAAGGTTTTGGTTTCCCCTCTCCCCAAATGGGACTAGCATCAATGATTAAGGTACACACTGCGGTCATGGGAGAAATCCGGATAGCTGGAAGATTTCTTCTAATGCATTTTGGTTAGGAAATAGTCTGCTACTCAAAGAAAAGTCACCCAGAGATCTAGGTTCACTAGGAAGTCTCCAGTTGTTGCTGCCACAACCGTTCTCCCCGAATTTATTTTTACTTAAACTCTAGGCCCCTCCTCATCATTTTACTTGGTTTGATCGTTAAAGACTTGAGCCTCTCCGGCATATCTGTTTTTCAATTTACTTCGAAGATGAATGTCAGTCGGTTTATGTTTTCCTCGTTTAGTTTTGGTTTGAGTCAGGGATGCCGGTTACTGGTCGAAAAAGGGGGAAATATTTGTTTTTCAGGGTTACCTTTTTCGTGGAAAGAACGAACCTAGCTGTGCCTGATGTTTAAAGCTGTTTGAATACTTGGTTTTTTCTGTAATCGGCCCCCTTTTAGTTCCAGGTCGGAAGCTATGAGTTTCTCTCCCGCCGCCATTGCGGCTCCCAGATCGTTTCAAATTCCAATTTCTTAAAGCCGTCCGACGCCCGATTTAGGTTAACTACAAATCGCTTGTCCGTAGCTTCTCCTCGCCTGCTGTTGCGGTCGGGAAGAGTTAGTTAGCTTCTGATTTGAGTCTCTTCCAACATTCGACTAAGTTCTTCCCGTCCGTTTAACTTGTCCGTAGCTTCTCCTCGTCCGCCGTTGCGGCTCCCAGAGTCTTCCGACTTCCGAAGCCAAAACTGTCCGACGTTCGATTTATGGCCTATTCCGCCCGCGTTTCGCCTGGCCGCGACTCAAGCCTCATCTAACGTTGCGGTTGGCTGAACCCTCTAGCCTGCGAGCTCACTTACATCTGACGGCCGACTTGAATTTTCCCGCCGATGACCATAGAATATTGCCAGGCCAGGATGTGCTTCGCTCGGCCATTTCCTTGTGGAATGATGGTTAATTGATAATAGTTGTTGTTTAAATCATGCTCTTAAATTGAATGCAGGCAGTTTCCAGGAGACCGGTCAATCTGCCATGACGAGAAGAAAGACTAACCAGTTTGGCGGATGTATGACTGAAATGAGGCAAATGGGGAACGAAGCCCGGAGCTGTAAAGGCGTGTTCCCAGAGTCTGATCAGTTACCAAGTGTTTCATGATCACATGCTGACAAAAGATCGGAATATGAAGCGTTGAAGAAACTGAAAAGTCACACGCTGGAAGGCATCCCAAGGGGCAATAGTTCTAGTTTAAATATTTAGAAGTAGGAATGAGAAAGGGATTTTTCCCCTGGAAGAATTTTGTAAATGTTTGCTTGTAAGAGGAACTACTTTGTTTTGCAAAGGAAACTGCAAATTTTTCTATCGGAGATAGTGAAAAGTGGAATGTATCAGCGCAACTCAATGAAGAATGTTGAAGAGGAACTATTTCGTTTTCAGCTGTGTTTTCATTTACTGTAAGAGTATTTAATGTTCTGAACCTACGTTCTGGTTAAATGTTCTTCAGTAGCTTTGGGATATTTTTCACTGTGAGCAATAAATGTTGTCATAAAATGATCAGCTATCTAGTTATTTAAATATCTGTAAGCGTTCATGTGCTTTAGAAGAAGTATCAGCTATCTGTGATTCCTCTTAATGTATGTGAAAATGTATTGCTCATCCAAAATAATAACCTTGCTCCTTAGGGATAGTTTAGATAGTTAGTTTATTTCTTGTTGTATCTGGTTTGGTTGCTTGCGAGTAAAAGACGAGAGGTAAGAACCTGCGCACCACGTTGTGACCGCTCCCTGCATCTTGACCCCCTGCATTTAGTTAGGCACTTGCATATCATTTCTTTAAGTCAAAATACAAAAACTCGGTGGGCCGGGCCGCAACTGGTAAAGCTTCAGTTTTCGTTTTCTTGACCTACGGTAGCCAGACCACAAACCGGACGGATTCCCTATTCCAAACAGTCAACGGGCTAGTTGGGAACGTTGATTGGGGAGAATCCCTTACTGTTGCCGCCTGCGATTTTCCAGGCCTCAACACCTTAACTGATGTGTAATATTGTGACATACAATCAACAATATAAAGTAACAATATAAAGTAAGAAAACATTCACATAACATCCAATATCCACATCATTCATTCATTCGACATAGGAAATAACGTGGAAACCCATATGGGAAAAACCACCAAGGTGCTCTTCATCTAGCATGACAAATATAGGTAGCACCTTGCAGTCTGTGGCTTGTAGAATGTTCTTAAGATATGTATTTCTAACTCAATATTCTTTCTCTCATGCTCTCTGTTTTATTCTTCTATCTACTCCTACTGATCCACACACATCCTGGATTGACTCTTCTAATTTTCTATCTGCGCACTCAACTATAGATTCCTTCTACTACTGGTGGTCTGTGCACTCAGCTACAAGATCCCTGGCTCAACATCCTTCTACTAGACTCCCTTTCTGAGTCAACAATAAACTACTAAACTGAATCTAACTTGCTAAACAAAATTGAAGCTAATCCACCAAACGAATCGAACCCTTATACTGAGCATGTTCTTCCTACCTATAGCATTTTCAAGACCACGCAGGGTTGATTTAGTACTACTTAGTTATTACAGACATGAGTAGCTACAAAATATCTACAATTACATTAATGCCCAGCCCAACTGGCCACAAAAGTCCTGCATGACATAACCACGGCCATAACTAGCTACAAAAATGCCTTTCATCCTTCTGTACTAGTCATAACTAGCCGTAAAACTGTCCTTGGTCTTCTATCAGTTTGTCCTTTCATTGTCTTCTATCATTTTGTAGATATTATCCTTTAACTCTTCTACCTGCCTCTTCCACCTACTCAAATCTTCCTTCCTTGTCGTAGCTATCCGCGTCGCATCCTCTTCTGCCTGCTTTTCCTCCATCGCACACCCACTTTTTCTCTTGTGCTTGCATGGAGGATTCATCCTTGTGCACTTTTCCAGGCCCAATAGACTTTTTGAGAATGAAGAATAGAGCGTACTAAACTTATTACAATCAGAAATGGATCAGGAGAATCTCTCCCAAAGAGTACAATATCTCACCCAAAGCACAATCTCTCCATGAGCAATAATATGCAATAAAAACTGGAAATGGTTGAGAGAAAGTGTTGCAATAGAAGGAACCATGAGATGCCCTGTAGCTTACACCTCTAAATACAAACTCCATTAAAGCTCCATGAAATACCTAAGTGGCCTCTTGTTACAGAGAGAAATTCCTATGTCTTGGGGTACCACAACAGACAACATGACTCCAGAATTCAATCCTTTCCAATATGAAAGAGAAATCAAATATCTAACACTAAAGGATCAGACCTCCTACCTTATTCCAGACGGTTGAAGTAGATCCCCGTTGAGCTTTCCAACTTCAGCTTGAATTGATAAATCACTTCCTCAACAACAAGTAAACAAGACAAGCATACTATATATATTGGTGTTAGATCTACTCTAGCATATATAATCAACAATGTATAAGCATTTGAAATCATCCATGGATAAAAATATTCATTCAAACATACATTATGTTCGGGTACACAGGGTACTCCCAAAAGACCGAACACCAAGAGCAACCACTTTACACAAATGAATCACAGATCAATACACCAATGTTTGTCACATGGTTAAAACCCTTGAGAGGGAAATAGTCCACGGCCCTAGACAAATAGCTACTTGGAGCAATTTATTATGCAAAAGAAAGAAATTTACATGAGCTTCTCATAATCGATCAACTAGCCAAGGACCCTCTATGCTCTTTAAATAGAGATCATAGACCAATCAGGTGTTAAGCCATCGATCAATGGTAGGTATGATCTAAGAGAAGTTGAACCATCGGATCACTCTATGTCTAGAACATATCGTGACCGTCGGATTAGAATATTTACAAATGCATACTAATGCATACTAAAGAAACACACTTTTACCTAACGGATATATTACACAAGTTGATCTTAACTAACTCCTAAGTGTCTAAATATCCTAACATCCCCCCTTAAGAAAAACTTGGGATAGGATTGAAGGATTTACAAAAGTGACACTATTAGGAGAAGGAAGGAGGCATTAGAGCCTATCCCCCCTTAAGGACACATTCTTGAACTCCTAACATAGACCGAAGTTTAGAAAACTTCACTTCTGTAAGACACTTGGTGGAGATGTCTGCAACTTGATCATCTATAGGGCAATAGAGCACTTCAATAACACGATCATGAACAAGATTTCTGATGAAGTGCATGTGTAGCTCAATGTGTTTGCTGCGCTAATGTAGAACTAGATCTTTGGCAAGCTTGATGGCACTTTGATTGTCGTACCAAAGTGGAGTAGGCTGCTGCTGCTTGAATCCAAACTCTGAAAGGATCTGTTGAAGCCATAAAGCTTCCTGACTGGCATTAACTGCAGCTTGATATTCTACTTATACTGAAGAAAGAGCAAGAGCTTGTTGTTTCTTACAAGCCCAAGTGATAGGTCCAAATCCTAGACTGAAAACATAACCTGCAGTAGACTTTCGATCATCAGGATCACCGGCCCAATCTGAATCAGTGAAACCAACCAACAAAGGTTTCCCCCTGTATTGTAATCAATCCCAAACTGAATTGTACCTTGAATATATCGAAGTATTCTTTTTGCTGCTTTCCAGTGACTTTCATGAGGAGTTTGCATATAACAGGCAACACGACCAACAGCAAAGGAAAGGTCATGATGGGAATGAGTCAAGTATAAAATACTACCAACAAGCTGACAATACAAGGTGGCATCTACTTCAGGGGAAGTACAAGTGGCAGAAAGTTTGACTCCAGACTGGAAGGGAGAAGGGGCTGGTTTACAATCTTCCATGTGGAAGCGACGAAGAAGGTCACAAGCATACTTAGACTGGGAAAGAAAGATTCCTTCTTTGGTTTGCAAGACTTGGAGACAAAGAAAATAATGCAAATGTCCTAAGTCTAACATTTCAAAATTTTGCTTAAGACCAGATTTCACATGGGTTATAAGGTTAGGGTCACTACCAGTAAGGATAAGATCATCAACATAAAGAACAAGTATGATGAGATGGTTTCCTACTTTCTTGGTATAGACATTGGGGTTAGAATGGCATCTAGAAAAACCAGTTTCAAGGAGAAAGCTATCCATTTTGGCATACCAAGCTCTAGGAGCTTGCTTAAGGCCATATAAGGATTTCTTAAGGAGACAAACAAGGCTAGAGTTATTCTGAACATATCCAGGAGGTTGTTCCATGTAAATTTCCTCATGTAAATCACCATGTAAGAAGGCAGACTTGACATCCATTTGATGGACTTCCTAGTTATGTAAGGCTGGAAGGGAAAGAACAAGGCGGATGGAGTTCATTTTTGCTACAGGGGAAAAGGTTTCATTGTAGTCAATCCCTTCAATTTGGGAAAAACCTTTGGAAACTAACCTTGCCTTAAGTGTTTCAACACTTCCATATAATGCATACTTACTTCTGTAGACCCATTTACATCTGACAAGTTTTCTTCCTTTTGGAAGAGGAACAAGATCCCAAGTATTGTTCGGCATTAAGGAATGATATTCTTCATCCATAGCTGCATCCCAATCTGGATTTCCTAAAGCTTCTACAAAAGTTTCTGGATCATGATTCTTGGAAACTTGAGCCAAAAGAGAAGAGGCTCGCTGAAACTGAGAATGTATTCGACGTTGATCTCTAGGATCATCGTCAAGATCACCAGCTGCTTCACATGTTGAACGGACCCATTGAGGAAGTATTGGTGCTGGTGCAATTGGAGGAACATGATCAAGTGGAGGTGGATTTTCATCCTCACTGTCATCATCAGAAACTAGAGTTGGAAACCTATCAAGGAAGCTGGAAGAAGAAGAAGAAGAAGGCACAATCACCGAATCAGGCTCGCAGGCCAAAGATGGCACACCCGCCAAGTTAGGCTCACAGGCCAAGAGATTTTCATCAAATTTAACATCTCTTCTAATGATTATATCATGAGAATGTGGCTGAAGAAGTCTATAACCTTTTACATCTTCATAATATCCAACAAATATGCACTTTTCACTTTTAGGCTGCAATGCTTTATGTTTTTCATCCAGAATGTGAGCCCATGCTTCACAACCAAACACACAAAAGTGACTTACATCTGGTTTAATTTTACTCCATGCTTCTTCCAATGTTATACCCTGTAAAACTTTAGTGGGTGTGCAATTAACTATGTAATTTTCACAATTTATGGCCTCAGCCCAATATTGAAGACTTAGTCCTTTAGATTGGATCATACAATTAGCCATTTCTTTTAAAGTGTAAGGTTTGTCGTTACACCAAAACCTGCAGATATTGGTGAACATTTGAAACCCAGCATAAGGCTCTATCACCAGGAGTGGTGGTTAAACCTCTTGTTTTATATTCCCAGAGGTGCGGTGGTTATACCATGTGGAGGTACCCAATACTCCAATACCCCGTCTTGGTCATAGCTTGGGGGAATTGAACCTGAGACCTATGCTCTGATACCATGTTCGGGTACACAGGGTACTCCCAAAAGACCAAATACCAAGAGCAACCACTATACACAAATGAATCACAGATCAATACACCAATGTTTGTCACGTGGTTAAAACCCTCGAGAGGGAAATAGTCCACGGCCCCAGCCAAATAGCTACTTGGAGCAATTTATTATGCAAAAGAAATAAAGTTACATGAGCTTCTCATAATCGATCAACTAGCCAAGGACCCTCTATGCTCTTTAAATAGAGATCATAGACCAATCGGGTGTTAAGCCACGGATCAATGGTAGGTATGATCTAAGAGAAGTTGAACCATCGGATCACTCTATGTCTAGAACATATCATGACCGTTGGATTAGAATATTTACAAATGCATACTAATGCATACTAAAGAAACACACTTTTACCTAACACATATATTACACAAGTTGATCTTAACGAACTCCTAAGTGTCTAAATATCCTAACACATTATTGGATAGAAAAAGATATTTCTATTAATAAAAAATCAGAGATTACAATGAATACAACCTCTGTCGGCACGTCTGTGAATCGGAGAAACTAAATCCCCCACTTGGGCCTCCACCACCTCAATCCTCCATCTCTCGATAGCAAGCTCACAAGCAAAAGGAAATCTTGGGAAGAACACCAAACTACTCCAAGGGACAAAAGGATGCAGACTCAAGCACAACTTTCAGCAACAATGGACTATAGTTTCTTTGCTCTCAATTCTCTTATGCCTTCAATGTATCCAAAGGGTTCATTATATAGCTTTTCAATGGGGTAATGAAAGGTCAAATCCGAGCGATCTCAAGGCATATGGAAGGCCAGGAGACAAGTGAGTTGGATCCATGTCAAGGAAAACTCCAAAAGGATTTGGATTTTGTACACATCCTGATGTACATGGTTTTAGGGGTCAAACCCGCATATATACGCAATAAAGGGTTTAAAAGTCGCGTATAGCAATTTTCACATGTTTTTAGGGATGGTCTAGGAAAAATCAAAGGACAAAAAATGGTCCAAGGGGTCTAAGGAGTCTGCAGAGGGACAAGGGAAGGCCATACAAGTGTGATTCACCTGGTGTGGTAAAATCAGCTATAACAGATGCGCCCTAATGTGTGAGGTCAGAGGGGTCATATGATGACCGAAATACATTATAAGTCCATCCTAGAAGTGGAGTGATGAAGAATCCAAAATGGAAGACCAGCCACCCAATCAGCATAGTACAATCATACAACTCTGCACATAACTGCAAATACATATAGCAGTCCCGGATACATAAGAGTACAATGGCCATGAATAGGCATGATACAAAATATGACATAAGTGGTCATCGCCACGTATAATATACATAAATTAGAATCCCCATGATGAATATATACAAAGGATCATGATCTCCATAATGGCTGAAGATATACAATGGATCAAGATCTCCATAATAGCTAGAAATGTCTAACACATACTGGAATCAAGTCACGAGAGCTGAAATCTCATGAACACTGGCACGATCAAGGGGGTAGAATATAAGAGATGCCACCAATCTGGAAGGTCTTCTACACAAACCGCTACGAGTACAAGTCCTACTATGTGAATAGAGGTGTTGAGGTCGAACATAGTAGTCCATCATCTGATTACCTGTCATTGATGTATATCGTTAACAGACGTGAGATCACCCACCAATAATGATAATGGGAACCAAGGTACTAGAGTGCAAACTAACAAGTGTGAATAAATGTGTTGAGGTTGAACACTTGAGAGGATCCATCGATCAGGGGACATTGATTTATTCCCAAAAACCGTCGATGGCAAGAGAACCTGCCACTGATGACTACAAGTCTCAAGGCATTCAAAAATGACTCTAGATTCCAATCCCAACATAAATGATTTGAAGTCGATGGGATAAAATCCGCTAGAAGGAGGGCATTAAGGCATCCCCCATCATCCAACACGAGGTACTCAGCAAAGTTGTATAATGTGGAAGGACTTGATCATAAGGTGCACGAACTAGTAACTGTACCAGGAATGGCCTACATGCAAAGTCAAGATAACTGAGGAATGGTCGACTTAGGTTTCAAATTCCTTCGAACAAGAGCATAAAGGTGAATGGTGACTAAATAAAGGTAGCATAGACTCGATATAAAAAACTGGGACATCTCTACGACAGAGGAGGCATCGACAGAGGCTCCATGGGTACTGGAAGCTTAACCAATCGATGGAGATAAAATAAGATAAACGAGTACAGCTCCTAAAGTCAAACTATAAACCCAACCAAAGGATTGTGATTTACAGTGCTCTATTCGAAGGTGACATGACTCGACAGCTGCCAAAAGATAACATATTTCCTTGTCCGGCTTTTTGGTTTTTTAATTTTTTTTTTTGGACTTTTTCAAATATTTAAAAAGCTTGAAAAAGAATAAAATTGTTTTATAGTTACAGACTAGGAGGAGATGAGTGTCATAATGGGAAAACAAACTAGTTCCAAGTAGTGGAACATACATATGCTCAATGCAAGGATACATGTGTAGGATAGCGACACTCGGGGGAAAGTCCCCTCCCGATAAAAATAGGGAATCAAGATGCAAAGGATATATAAAATGGCTCTGCGTGGCTATACATGAGATGAGCTCAAGCTATATGGATGAAAAATCAATGTCAGGGAAGCCGGTGTAAGGCTTAATAAGGCAGGAAAAGCTCATGATAATGCAATTACAACTTGACATAAGGGATTCCTGAGGGAAATAGGCCAGCAAAAGATCAAGAGGAGTATCAGGCTCTTGCGAAATGTCATGGCAATACTATACAATGGACTCCCACACCCTAAGGGACAAAATGTCGGCATGGGCACCAAATGCAAATAAGGCGCTAACTAGGGTACCCATGTAAGGTCAATCTCTACCATTCACATAATGCCACTTCTAAAACAGCGAGAAGGTTCCGTGACATAATAGAATGGGTTCGTACCTAAGGCTATAATGAAACGGTCATAAGGTCATACAAAATGCAAATGATGATGAAACCTAACCTATATGCCAGTTTAGACATGATACCTGAAATTGGCACGAATGGGTGAATCCAATGGCCAAAACGGCGCTCAAAAAGGTCTCCTACATCATAAATTAGTCCAAAAACGGTCCAAAAGGATTAGAAATGGTCCAAACTATAGAAAATGGGGTAAAAAACTTCAAAAACTTGAGAAATTTCTATAAATAGTAAAAAATTCAAAACATTATATAACATTTGAAATTTTTACCCAATTGAGCTCAGAACGTCCACAGCAAATTCTAGGAGATCAAGCAGGCAGAATCCACTACCGTTTTATCCAGGTACTTACCCATGCTCTACTCTTTCATTTTGATGCAAATTTTATCAATTTCCATGGTGTATTTAGGATTCTAGACCTATCTTCAATGCGCACCACGGCCCATGCAGAAATCGAAGGTTTTTCCGTGTATAGGGCTGGATATACGCGGAAAATTCCCTCAAAGTCGCGTACATACGCGGCTGTTTAGCAAACAGTCATGTATGCGGCCGCGCTCAATGATTTTTAAGTGTTCTAATGGATCACACTTAAATTTTATGTGCAGGATGGTCCTAGAATGGAGAGAACATGAACATGGTGATGTAAAAGAGGCAGTAAGGGAAGATCTAAAGGCTCAACAAGCATTACGTGCATGCGGGCTTTACAAATTTTGGTGTCTTGGTGGCTTAAGAGCCAAACCAAGACTATTGCAGATGTTAGTGCACTACTGGGATCCAGACTCAGATTCATTCCAGATAGACGGGATGTCCCTCACCATAGAAGTGGAGGACATATATTTTATTACTGGACTTTCCCGATGGGGGGAAGTGGTGAACCTACGCTCTCGCGGGCTCGGAGGTGGCCTGACTATAGATGAGTACATTACAGTGTACTGCTATCCGGACATAGAGAAGGTGGGGAGTCATATCCCAACTAACTCCATATAGGTGCTTGGCCTAAAGGCCATCCTACTGACACTGGGCAGGATAGCAGGCTTAGCTTCACTCCACCAGGCCTCGTGGCCTCTGATGTTCTATGCAGTGGAGTGCTTGACACCCATTGTGTACAATTGGAGCACTGTACTACTGGGAAACATGAAACACCAACTCAGTGAGTGCAATATGGGAAGAGTGCAAAACTTCAGTTTCAGCAACATACTAAGCACATTTTTCTTTGAGCGTGTTCTAGGATTGAGCCCTAGAGTTGACATTCCTCTACACAAGGTTTGAGATCCGGCCCAATGGCGTTGGGCGGATGCGATGCGCAGACTGGGTGGGGGTAGGGTGTCCAACCCCTATCCAGCTGATTTATTTCCATGGTGGATACGATAGATAGTTTCCATCGATGACTACCCCTATGTGGGGATAGATTTCCAGGGAGACCCAAACATGCCACTACCACCAGGATCGGCATACGGTGACATTGGTAACGAATGTCAACCCTCTTTTTAAAAAATTTGAGTTATTTAATTTGTTTGTGTTTACTGATTATGTTGAATCAAAAGACATGTTTTTGGGTGACAATACATAGTGACATCTACCATATGCATGCAGATGTGGGACCACGGCGGCCTGAAGGCTTCCCTCGTCATAGACAGAGGGGAAGAGGAGAAAATATCATGGGTGTGGATGCGAAGCGGATGCTCCAAAGCATTCATACCAACTTTGTGAGACTGACACATAGAGTACCCATGGCGCAAGTCAAAGAGAAGTGCCAGGTGGTGGGTGTACCACGACCATGGGTGCGGCTTTTTCGACGACTAGCTAGAGTCGTAGTGACATTCCATGATCACAACCCCCCTCCTCCTCCACAGACTTAGATACCTGGGAGTGATGCATTTTGTACTACCGTGTATTTATATTTTGGTGGCTTGAGAGCCCCATTTTTGTATTATGACACTATGTATTACCACATTTTGGATGTTTATAAAAACTTTTATGATGATCGATTTATTTATTTACATGTGTAAAAAATTATGTTTGTGATTAGCTTATTGTGTATGAAACAAATGCCAATCTAACACGTAGTTAGCATATGAGTCAGTAACTTGATTATTAATTCTTGGAACGTGTATGTATGTTATATTGTCAAATTTCCGTTCTAATAATCTCACATGTAAGAATCTTCTTAATAATGTCGGATCTCTAACATGGTACAAACAATTAAGCTGTGACACTACTAACTCCGAATCAATTTGTACCTCAAGAGAGAGAACACCATGTGAAATGGAATCCCGTAGAAGTTCAATAACGGCACTATACTCAGCAACATTGTTTGAAGATGGTTGTAAACATATGCCTCTTGAAGACAATACCTAACCCATAGGAGTATAAATCACCCAAGCAGCAAAGGATGAGTGTTGAGTGTGACGGCTTGCACCATCCATGAATCCTATGAAGGTGGAAGATTCCATTGACATCTGCCAAAAGAAACGGAAACTAATCACAAACCCAATCACCATAAGAAAAATACCTACCTATGCAAAACTGTGCAATAATATACAATAACCAGCCTTGGCTAAAAATCATGCATAGTACTTTTTGAGATAGAGCCCATTTCTAGGCTCCGCCAAGGCGTTCCCTCATAATCCACTAACTCATAAGCGCCCTTCTCTAACACACGTGTAAAGACGTAAGGACCACACCACATGGGGTTAAACTTTCCTACCCCCACAGGTTCTTTCGGTTGATCCCACAAAAGGACCAAGTCTCCCTCACTAAACCTCCTTGGACGGACAGACTTATTGTACTGGACCTTAACGCGATGCTTATTCACTTCTAAAGCCACCAAGGCATCTCGACGCTGCTCATCAAGTTGCTCTAGGTGGACCCAATGCTCCTCCAATGGGGAAGTGTCTGGTAAGAGCTCTATGGCTAGCTTCAATGAAGGAATATCGCACTCAACCGGTAATACCAACTCCACTCCATGTACAAGCTGATATGGAGAAAAACCCATGGTAGTCTTAATAGTGGTTCTATAAGCCCACAAAACAGGATATAACATTATGTGCCAATTCATCTTGCTTTGTGCGATGGTTCGTTGGAGAATGGATTTGAGTGATTTGTTCACTGCTTCTACCTGTATATTCGCTTGAGGGTACTAAGAGGAGGAATACTCTTGATTATACCCTAACTTTGATGCCAACTCTTCCATCATACGATTCTAAAAGTGCGAGCCATGGTCAGTGACAAGCTCTTTCGGAATACCAAACCGATTAATAATCTGGTTGAATATGAAGTGTGCGGTTGTCTCACTATTGGATTTAACCGTAGGCATAGCCTCAGCCCATTTCGTGAAGTATTCAACAGCCACTATGATATGATGATGCCCACCAGCTGAAGCTGGGTTGCAATCCATAAAATCAAGCCCCCACTTAGTGAAGGGACTGGCGGTGATGATGGGATGTAACGGGGCAGGTCGCGATCGCATATTATGTGTGAACACCTGGAAAGGCTAGCACTTCTTGACCACATCTACATAATCTTTAAAGATCGACGGCCAGAAATAACCCGCTCTCAAGATTTTTTGGGTTGTAGAAAGCCCATATAAATGACCACCACACGCCCCTCCATGGAAATCATTCAGCACAAGCTCAGCCTCCTCGTGAGTTTAACAACGACGTAAAATGGAATCTACCCCACGGCGATACAAAGTGTTATTCACTATGAGGTAATTCTTGGACACGTGACGTAATCGTCATCGTTCATCCCATGAGAGGTGAGTAGGGACCTTCAATGTTTGTAAATATATAATAATATCCCCATACCATGGGTCTAAAGTTGAGATTAAGAAGATGTGCTCATCGATAAACGTATCTTCACAAACCAACTCCTCAACTTCGCTTGGGAAATCCAATATAAGCTCCGCAAAAGTTAATGATTTCTTCGATTTTGCCAAAACAAATCGAATTATTGCAAGATGACAATCCATTTATTATGCTTTCCCCCAATCATCCTTCAAGTGAGGACGAATTGAAATGGATTGAAATGGGCTACAACCAATGTCTGGTGAAGGAGAATATAATGTCTCAACCGTTGAACTGCATGTACGGTAGCTAAGGCAAGCTTCTCAACATGGGAATAAAGGATCTCTGCATCAATAAGATTTCGACTCAGATAGTATATGACATGCTCTTGGATCTCCTCATCCTCTTGAACCAAAACCATACCAATTGTCTCCATGGAAAAATCACGGCTATAGTCTGGGGTTATAATCATTGGGGCCGATGCTAGGGCTCACTTGCATGCATCAAAGGACTCCTGGGCTCGCTCATCCCAACAAAAGGTGGTGTCCTTCTTCAAAATATGTATAAAGCCTCTAGTCAAATTGGCAAAATTCACAATGAATCTCTGTAAGAATTTCACCATTCCTTGCAAACATTGAAGATGTCTAATGTTTCTCGGGGGAGACAACTGAAGTATTGCCTCAACCTTCAAAGGGTCAACTCTTATACCCTTCTTGGAAACAATGAATCCTAATAAGCGACCAAACTTCACACAAAAGATGCACTTGTGAGGATTTAACCTGACCAAATAATGGCGCCACCTTTCGAATACTAATCTCAAATGATAGGAATGATGCATTCTCATACGAGAATGAGCAGCAAGGTCATCCAAAAACACTTTGATAATCAATTTGAGATCATGGAATATCAAGGTCATAGCCCGCTAAAAAGTAGCTTCGACGTTCTTAAGGCCAAAAGGCATTTTTCGATATGCAAAGGTTCCCCAATGAAAAATAATTGCAGTCTTATGTTGGTCCTCGAGTTTAATTTGTATCTGATTGTATCCGAAAAAGCCATCCATAAAGGGAAAAACCTCGCTACCTGCACACTCATCCAAAATCTGATCAATAAATGGTGTGGAGAAATTATCTTTAGGACAGGCATGATTCAAGTTACAAAAATTAGTACATATGTGGATCGCTCCCTGCTTCTTATCAACCGGAATGGGATTTGAAACCCACTCCATCAAGGGAATGGGATAGATAAAACTAGATTTCAATAGTTTCTCTATCTCTGCCTTATTCACGGGTGCTTTCCTAGGATTCACTGCACACAATCGTTGTCGAACAGGCTTAGCATTGGGATAAGTTTTAATCTCATGTTCAACAATGCGAGGGTCGATACCTGGCATTTCATCGTAAGACTAAGCAAAGATATCATGAAATTATTTAACCAGCTCGGTGTATTCTTGAATCTCAGCATGGGAACATTCTGCCCCAATATAGACATTCTCTATCCTGCTAGGATCGCGAGAGATATTGATAGGAATGGTAAGAGATATATTCGCCATGTTCCCATCAGCCATCAAACCAGGAGAGCTTAATAGAACTATGGGACTACCAATTCTCTCACTAAGAACCTCCCTAAAGTCCTCACGCTCCAAGCAGTCAAGCTCAGGAAGAAAATAAGATCTATGATGCAACTCTTCCTAAGGTGGCTCAACCCCTGACATGGCCTCAATAATCACTTTGTCTGAAGAAAAAACACTATCAAGGCAGTCGTGCACGTGAGAAGATTGAATTGCCCATGCAGGCAGCACATATGGGTCCTCCTCCTCCATCCACGAAGAAGAAGGACTAGGCTCTACAACACACCCAATATTAGCTTGATAAGCTACCATAGTTACAGGAAACAGCACGTCTGTCATGATGGGCTCACTCGAAGTATTCGGTGTAGGAAGAATCCAAGGATCTTCCATATGACTCGTGCGAAAAGACACCGATATCACAGATTTCGAAGCATCACCGGAACTCGACCCTATCTTAAGGATAGGTGCAGGACAACTAAAGCTTCCCATAATGGATGGATACATGCCCACACCCACACTCCCAGTTGCCGGCTGAGAGTGCTCTACAATTAGGATCGAAGTTCCTGAAGATGCGGTAACCGACGAATTCTTGAATTGATCAATCGTAACTATCTTCCCATTAAATGGAAAGAATACAACGCGAAATAGTGAAGAAGCTATGGCTTGCATACTGTACATCCAATTCCTACCCAGCAAGAGATTGTATTCAAGGGGCACATCAACCACCTCGACCTCTATCGCAATGGTCTTCCCTCCCAAACGGACCTTAAGGGAAGGAAGGATCCTGTGCAGCCTAAATGATCTCCCATCAAATGCAGTCAACATGGTAGCATATTTAGACAACTCGGGGGAAACTAAACCCTTCCAAAATGATAAAGACATCACAGAAGCAGCAGCACCTTCATCAATCATAGTGCGTTTGACGGTCATGTTAAGACATTCTACATGAATCAAAAGAGACACATAGTAAGGCAAGCAAGGCTGAATTCCTACGTTTTCGAATTTAATTACGGAGGAATAATTATCATCATTCACACCAAGGGAAAAAAGCAAATCCTTCCTTTGCGAAGGACAACTCTGAAGTACTTCTAGTGTAGACATCGCACAAGGAGTGTGGCCCAAATCCTCGACAACAGAATAGTTCTGGGCAGCTCGAGCATTAGGATTGTGCCTCGAACACTTAAGGACTCCCTTAGGAATGTGAGGTGCAACTTCAGGTTTATCCACAGGCTTTTCAATATGCAAAGGATTCCCTGGTGGATCAAGTTCATTTCCTGGGTTGGGTTGTGACGAACCATAGTCCTTTGCATGGGTCATAACCTTTGTAGCACGCACCATGTTAATGCAACCATGACCACTACCCTCCAATGGATCTTGATCACCACCAAACTGATCATGGGTCCTCGAGTTCATGTTTTGATTGTGAGGCAAAGGGTTAGTCAGCACAACTAGGCCCTGTGCTAAGAATCTCGAGGCTTCATCGATACGAGGGCACAAGTAAGTTAGGTGATCGTCCTTACACAACTTGCAAGGAAACTTAACCTTACGTTTAGATTGCTTGTCCCCCCCAACATTTCGGGCATTCTTGTCATTAGTATTAGAATTTTCATTCCTATTCCCACCCTTACGATTGTTCTTACCTTTCTTTTTATTCCTTCCGGGTTGCTGGTTACCCTTCTGGTCTGACAATTGCACCAAAATCACACTCGTCGTTTGGGTGAGTTGAGATGAAGTTGTGGCTTGTCCCGAAGCAGATTGGTTGATTGAAAATTGACTGACCTATTTCAAAACCAAATCCGCAGGTTTAGCACTCGCACAACCAACAGTGCCATCGGCATGTGGTCCAGGTTTAACTTTGGGGTCAAAACTAGAATGTAGAGCATTGGGAATGATCTCATATAACAAACCGGATTGAGCATAAATCAAATCCAGTTCCTGCACCCTAAAAATGTCTTGTTCCTCATTTTGCACTCCGGATGTAGAAACATCCTTTGCTATATAAGGCAATAATGACTTAAGGAACCATTCGAGGAGGAATTCCGGCAATATAAAGGCTTTAATCAACCTCTTCTGTCTACACCACTCTTAGATATGGTCTGAGATATGCATGGCTTTATCCTGCTGAAATGTCGACAATAGTTCCATAACAACGTCGTAACGCACTGGTAACTGGAAGTGGTTAAGAAATGTCATCACTAGGTCATCAAACAAAGCAAATGTCCCCCTAGGTAGCTCTATATATCATTTCGCAGTAGGCCCTATAAGGGTGCATTGAAACAGCCTTTAACGAATCGAATCTTGGTATAAGGAATTTCAAGAGCACCATAGGTGAAAGGTAGTAACATGTTCGCTTGGATCCTCTCCCGGTTTGCCCTCGAATTTGGGTATGTCTGAGGGAAGCTTAGTAGGGACAGCCGACCAAGCTGGGTCATGAGATACGGGATCATTTTTCAATCTCGAAAAGTCATGAAGATTTAGCGTTGTGAGGAAAGCGAACCTGGGATGAGCAGGTTGATGCACTGCTCCCTGATAGTTTTGATTCACATAGGTCTGATTACCATAACCACCATGGCCTTGACCATAGTGCCCTCCTCCCATTTGACCCATGTAGGGTGGCATGGAAGCACCATAATGTGGTGTACCTTGATTATTCAGGGCTACAAAGCCGTAATTTGGAGAGTAAGTGCATTGTTGATACCCGTACCCATAAGGTGAAGAACCCTGTCCATACTACATCCCATAATAAGGTCCATAAGTCATCACATGAGATGTCCCATGAGACACTTTGTAAGTAGGAATATACGCTCCGGAATTAGGAATATACATTCCGGAAGTAGGAATATATGCTCTGGAAGTAGTAGCATGACCTCTAGAAATAGGAATATGACCTCACAAAACAACAAGCGGTACTTGAACCTGAGACACAATTGGTCTAAAAGCAGCAATACAGACATGACTCGTAGCAACATTTTGGCCCAAAGGACCACGTGAATGAGGTGGAGGGTGAACATTCGAAGAACTAGGGATAGAGGATGAAGGGACCTGTGAAATTATGTACGTGTTGTTCCCTATAGTCACTCGTCTTGGATCTAGTATCCTAATAGGATCACTAACCCTAGGCCTAGCAAGAATATGTGATGTAGCTTCCACCACCAGGATCGAAGGTGCAATGTGACTTGTGCTCCCAAACCTCTCCACAATTTAAGGAATAGGAGTTCCCCCAGGTGTAGTGTTAGGCTCAAACTCTGACTCAACATGAAATTCCAAATCATGTGTGGGCATACCAGACATACCATAACTACCATAACTAGTGCTTGCGGGTTCATAATAAGTCTAATCTTCCGGCATGCCATACCGGCGATGTGTCAATGGGGGATCAACACTAGAATAAGTAGGTCTATCATGAAAAGTACCTATCTCAAAAATTACAGGACCTAACTCAGTCATATTAGGTGAAGGATCATACGTAGGAGTAAACTCCCCATCTTCCACTGGAATGGGAGAGGGTGGTTCAGGAATACCTTCTTCATGGTCTCCCATTGTGTGTGAATCAATGTGCAAAGTAGTCCACCTGGACTGTCTATCTCTCTCTCCCAAAGGAGGAGGAGATGTAGAAGGCGGAAGTCCTTCTAAATGATGAGAACGGTGAGGTGCCGCACCCAAATCCACAATGACTCAAAAAATGTAAAAATACTCTCTAACTACGCAAACCCTAGGCAAGCTAACGTGCACAGAGCATACACCAATAAAATCTAAAGCCAAACACAAGCAATCAAGGGTAGGATAAATGAACTCCCGAATGAAGTAAGTATGTCTCTCCTAGGAGATGCTTGAGACTCCCATACACAACAAGCAGAGCTATGTAACCAATTATTGTGGTCCTGAGCTTCAACGCGTAAAGCGACTGTGCTGTCCGACCCCAACCTGGTCGGGACACCCAAAGAATAACCCCTGCAGAGTACCCCCTCGATATCCTAGGTAAGGAAACTAAGGTCACCTCAATATGATCAATGCTCAGGCAGATATTCGCTGGTGGGATTGACCGTATGGGTAGGGTAGCAAAGCCCGAAACTCTCAAAAGAGCCCCCAGATACGAATACAATCCTGGAAATATATTCGGTGCTACTCAGTTATGACTAGGGGTCATCCCAATCAATAACCGCTCACACTGCCTCGTGCTTAACTCCCTTTTGAGAGGAGGATCCTGAAACACCAATTATACCAAGGAATTTCACACTCTCACCTGGACAGACACATACATGTTGTTTTTTAGTGGTCTTGGAGAATTTACTCACAATGAACTATTCCAAGACCCTAAAACATAATCTTGTTGGTGAACCCTATCAAATAAAATACTGTATTTCATTTTACTTAAGCGTTGATTTTAATTGGATTTATTACTCAAAAGAGGTAGATGATCGTGCAACCAATGGTGTTATGACACAACATGAAGCAAAATGCACACCTAATAATCAATGCAAATGCATTGTGTCCATGAAAAATAGGGTATGCTACTACGTGAAATGCACAATTTTCTTCAAATGATAAATGCAAGTTTCCCTATATGAAATTCCTGACTAATACTTCAAAGCAAATCTAGTGCAAGTACTATGCAAAATGCAAGATGCAATGCATAACGATAATCAAATATTTTTAGATTTTTTGAAATAAAAATGAGATACTAAAGCAAAAGAATGGTTCTACGACCCCTAGACTCTGCAAGCACAATCAAGCAGCACTCAAACAAAGTACTAAGGTAAAATAAATCTAATGCACTAATCCCAAAACAAAAAATTGAAAATGCAATGACAAGAACATTCTCCAAAAAAGAAATTTTACCCTAAAAAAACGTCTCTGGTCAGAAACAGAGGTGTATACAGGCTCTAGCAGTATCAAAGGAGACTCAGCAATCATCAAAATTCACCCAGCAATAATCAATCTTCCTCTAGAAGGAAAAACTAAGGGCATATGCGACTGTTCACAGTAAACCCGAGTGTGTACGTGGATATAGCAGTGAAACCCATGTATATACACGACTGTGAGTTAAAAACTCGCATACCGAAAGAAAAGTGCGTAAAAATAAATGCAAACAGATAAGCTAAGACCAACTTCACACCAATCAGACACTACCAGGCTAACATGTCCCCAGACCCGACACAGAAATAGAGAAAAAAGAGCAATTCAAAGTTATTGAATTTCGATAGAAACCCCCAAAGGACAACTACTAGGGACTCCCCAGCGGAGTCACCAATTCTGTAATGGAGATAAATTCCTATGGCTTGGGGTACCACAACAGACAGCTTGACTCCAGAAATCAATCCTTTCCAATATGCAAGAGAAATCAAATATCTAACACTAAAGGATAAGACCTCATACCTTATTCCAGAAGGTTGAAGTAGATCCCTGTTGAGCTTTCTAACTTCAGCTTGAATTGATGAATCACTTCCTCAACAACAAGTAAACAAGACAAGCATACTATATATATTGGTGTTAGATCTACTCTAGCATATATAATCAACAACGTATAATCATTTGAAATCATCCATGGATAAAATATTTATTCAAACATACATTATTGGACAGGAAAAGATATTTCTATTAATATAAAATCAAAGATTACAATGAATACAACCTCTGTCGGCATGTCTGCGAATCGGATAAACTGAATCCCCCACTTGGGCCTCCACCACCTCAATCCTCCATCTCTCGATAGCAAGCTCACAAGAAAAAGGAAAGCTTTGGAAGAACACCAAATTGCTCCAAGGGACAAAGGGATGCAGACTCAAGCACAAGTTCTTGAAACAATGGACTATATTTTCTTTGCTCTCAATTCTCTTATACCTTCAATGTATCCAAAGGGTTCCCTCTATAGATTTTCAATGGGGTAATGAAAGGTTGAATCCGAGCGATCTCAAGGCATATGGAAGGCCAGGAGACAAGTGAGTCGGATCCATGTCAAGGAAAACTCCAAAAGGATTTGGATTTTGTACACATCTCGATGTACATGGTTTTAGGGGTCAAACCCGTGTATATACGCGATAAGGGGTTTAAAAGTCACATATAGCAATTTTCACATGTTTTTAAGGATGGTCTAGGAAACATTAAGGGACAAAAAATGGTCCAAGGGGTCTAAGGAGTCTGTAGAGGGACAGGGGAAGGCCATACAAGTGTGATTCACCTAGTGTGGTAAAATCAGCTATAACACCTCTCCAAACACCAACTTGGATGGGAATCTTTCACCTTCGAAATTGGCTAAGGAAAGAAACTAGTCATCCACTAGCTCTCTCAATTCACAAATGCAAATGATCAAATGATCAAAAGCCCTTCTCTTGGTTCATCCCTAAATTTTATAAACATCCTTAGCCTTCTAAGGTTACTAATCTATCCACAAACTCAATCCAATTTGAATGAGGGTGTGTGCTCAAGATTTTCCATGTGTCCTGCCTTCCCTAGCCTTCCATCTTCCCCCAATTCGAGTGGGAACCCATTCAGCTTCCCCAACTCGCATGAGCGCCCTCTTGGATGTAATATTTCAACCTGACATGTCAGAATGGTCAGATGTCAGCCTTCAAGTCTGCAATATGTCATAAATTTCATAGCATTTTGATCATTGGTGTCATATATGTCATAGATGTTAGGGAATCTAGCCCAAGTTTCCAAGAAGCTCCATGTTCCTAGGAAAAATGCACCTCTTGCAGACAAGAGTTGTTCCTCTAGGCATGAATGGTTCAGATCTAGAACAAATTGGTAAACAACAAGGATGGAAGACTTCCCCTAGAGCTTGTAGATATCTGGAATAAATCTTTTGGTTGTTTTATGTAAGTATCTCCTATGGAAATGAATCTCCAAGGATGTACCTACACAAACACATCAAGTAGACAAGCAACATCAAATGTACCAGAACATAATCTATAGTTATATACTAGTGACTAAGGAATCCAATAGTAAAATGAATGATTGAAACATAACACATTTTAGAAATAAAGAAGAAAACTTACAGCATTTTTTCTTATTGTTGTGATGCTCCTTCCCATGCCATGCCTTGTCCTCAAAAGCTCCAACTTGCTCCTCCTATGCTCACCCTAAAATTTGGCCAGAATCTCAATGCAGCAGCATAACTTTTCACTATCTCGACCATGGGGTATGAGCCAGGTTTTATAGGCGTTGGGAGGATAGGGATGGTTGAGCAAATGGTGGGTGAGGTGGAAGGGAGATCCTACTAGGTGGGATCTCAAGTCCAGGTGGTCCATAGGAGCAGGTGTAACACCCCAATTTTGACCTCGTTTACATTAAATATATGTGATGTAAATATTGTATGCAATCATAGCAAGGAGATCAAGGCCAAGGCCCTGCCATTGATTGATGTTTTGTGTATAGGTGATCAAGGTTGATGCCTATGGTTTATGGTGCTAAGCCAAGCACAGTATATAATTTTGGACATCATATAAATATACAATTTAATTAAAAACCCACAACCAGCTATGTCAATGAAACAAATAATGAGATGGGGGCATGATTTCCTAAGGAACAGGGAGGGGGAATGTTTAACCTTGATCCTTTGGGAAAAAACCATGTGTCAAAAGGAAACACCCAAAAACATATGCCCATTCTGCTCATGCTCTCATGTTTTCATCTTCCCTCACGTTTTGGGGAGCGGTGGGACGTTTTGATCATCCATCCTTCACGTTTTCAGTTTCTTTTTCCTCATTATGCATGCCCAGTCCATCATCTAGCTCTCGCCAAAATGTTGTGGTCCATTCTGATCATTCTCAATTTCATTTTGTTCATGTGCATTGTGCGTTCATCTTGTTTACAGAATCATGTTTTGTTCTGGGTTGTTCATCTGTTGTTTCAATCCTCAGTGTTGTTTTGCAATGGTCTCCTCTGTCACAAAGTGAGTGGAAGCTTGTTTTGTTGTGTTGACATTGTGTTCCGCTTTGTGTGCATATTTTTTCCTTGGTCTGAACTGGTTTGGAGTTGAATTGGATCTGAACTAGCTTGATAAACCTAGTGTAGGAAGGAATCTCATAAATAGATCTAGAGGGGTTGGTTTTCTTTTTGGACACCATGAACAACACTGGGATGGAAGGCATAGCCTGAGGGACTATGTAGAATTAAAGGGGATTCTTCCTTGTGTTGGGTGTGTAGATGTTTTAGGATCCAAACCCGATCTAGTGTAGGTGTCCATACCTCAGTGATTGAGCTCACTAGCTTAGCAGTTCAAGTTTTCCAACTCCTTTGCATCCTGATAAACTCCTCTGTTAGTTGGCTTAGCTGGTCCTTAATGTTAATGTTGGCTTGGTTGATTAGCTTGATAAACCCAGCAGTATATTGGCTTGTTTGTTTGCAACCTAATAAACCCAACTGTGTTGGCTTGGTTGAGTTTGGTTGTATTCTTGGCTATGTGTGAGCCCTCTAGTGTTCCTTATTCCTTGTGGGAATCATGCCCAGCTCGGGGGTGGCAGTGTTGTTGAGAGATTCATGAGCGTACTGCCTATGGTTGGGTGTAACGTTGCAGAGACATAGCTGGTTGCGGAAAAAACTTCTTTCAAAGATAAGTATCTCTGTGTTAATCTCTACAATTGTAATTGCTTAATGAAATATGATGAACATGCCTAATGTGTTGAATTGATGAACTGCTTCTGTTGTATAATTGAAATTGTATGCATCCGTGTATGTTTCTTTCAATGAATTTTTAATTATGTTATGATGCTTAGATGGCCGGATTGGTGATGGCATGAATGATCAAATCTTCCCAAGACTTCTGTTAACAGGTTAAATTTTCGTCCACAACTTGTAGGATGCGGAAACAGCCTTCTATAACCACAGATTTTCCTTCCACAACTTGCAAGATGCGGAAACAGCCTTCTATAACCGCAGATTTTCCTTCCACAACTCACATTTCCACATGCAGGATGCGAGATGCGGGAATGTGGGATGCGAGACGTGGCTTCATGATTCTATTTCCGCAACAGTCTATTTTGCATGCAGGATGCGAGCCCGCAACAATCAGAGCAAGCAATTATGGTCGCGTTCTCTCTCTGATGGACGAGAGGGGATGTGATAGTGTGGTATCAGAGCCAGGTTGCAGCATTGGGCCTTGATGGGCCAAGTTGAAAAATTAACATAGTTTTTGGTAAATGGTTTTTACTTCTGATTTTATTATGCGGCTAACAATTTTGTTTATTAACACATTTTGCAAAATTATAGTCACCCTGAAAGGGTAGTATTCCAGATAGTGCAGTTCGGTAACGTTGGTTTTCCTGAGCCATGAGAACCAACATGTGTGGCGATGCACAGAACCCCAATGAATACGAGGAAGATGCTATGGTGGAAAACGTCTGAATTGGAAATGCTGAGACAAAGTATAATGGGAGGAGTTTTCAAGATACTCCTCCATATTTTTCCACAACCATGAGAATCCTAAGGGTGGAGATGCAAAGTCACAGGGAAGATAATGAAAGATTGGTTAAGGCCCTAGAGGAGAAGAATCAGCTGAATGAAGCCATGCTGTGAATTTTGACAGACATTTAAACGTGGATGAAATCTGGGGACCGGACAATGAGACCAAAAGGAAGTAAGCGCACTCTAGAGGAAGAAAGAGATCTCCTAGTGGGTCATCTGACTATGAAGGATCCACTAGTGGTTCAAGTTCTTCTTCTCACTAGAATAAGAGAAAGAAGCACTACTAGAACCATTCACATGATGAATTTAAGAAGGCAAGGACTCCTACCTTCAATGGTGAGATAAAGGATGGTCAAGAAGCTAAACCTTGGCTTCTTGGGATGAGGAAATATTTCCAATTCCAAGACTATTCAAGAAATATGAAGTTTATGGTAGCCATCTTCAACTTGACTGGAAGAGCATCCATATGGTGGGATCACTTCAGGAAAGTGAAGAAGATTAATGAAGGGAATATTGTGTGGAAACAATTCCAAAATTATTTCAAGCAGAAGTACCTCTCTAATAGGTACTATGATGATAAGATCAAATAGTTCCATGAGCTGAGATTGGGACAGCAGACCATGGAAGAGTATGAAAATAAGTTCTTGGAATTGTTGAGGTATGTCAGGTACATCAAATATGAGAAGGTGAAAATCCAGTCTTTCTTGAGTGATTTCCTCAGTCTTACAAAGACAGAATTGAGTTTTATGAACCTATAAATCTGGAAGAAGCGATAAGGAAAGCTAAGTATTGCTATGAGCAAAGAAAAGGAAAACTTGATTATCATAATACATGGATGGACAAGAAGAATGAGAAGTCTTACCAAAGGAAGAAAGGTTTCAAACCTTCTAACTTTAGGAATTAGCATAAGTAGCCATCCCAAGTTTTGAAGCATCCAGCGAGAGTGGTGGGAGAAGATCTAAGAGATCCACAACAGAACAGAGCACCACTCCAATGCTAGAAATGTGGAGGACCCCACATACGCAGGAATTGTCCACTTGATAATGAGAATGCAAGGCTAGCTTATAACATTCAAGAGGCAAAAATAGTGGGTCAAGTAGCAAGGGCCATCCCTATAATTTATGCAGCACTAGAGGACCGCCAGGTAGATCACTAACCAACTGTGGTTGAAGTTGCAGGTAAGATTGTTGAGAAATATGTTTCTATTTTTATTGACCCTGGTTCTACTCACAATTACATTTCTCCTAGAGTATTGGATATTTTTGCTTCTAAGAAAGTAAAGCATAGCAAATCATGGTTAGTTCAACTAGCCACTGGAACTAAGAGAAAGGTTAGTGAAGTGGTAGAGAAATGCCCATTGGTGATGAATGGATTGGTCACTTGTGTAGATATGAATATTCTACCACTTGGTTCCTATGATGTTCTCATTGGAATGGATTGGTTAGAAGCTCACAGGGTAAATATCGACTGCTATAATAAGACTTTTGAATGCATGGATGAAGAAGGGAACCCAATAGTTGTAAGAGGCATTCCAAAGGTGATTTCTGTGAGGAATATTTCAGCAATGCAGCTGAAGAAGTGTTATAGGAAGGGTTGCCAATTGTATGCAGCTCATATTGTGGAGGCAAAAGAGAATGAAACTATTAGGTTGGAATACAATCCTGTATTGCAAGAATTCAGGGATGTTTTTCCTGATAAGATTCCAGGGTGTTGGTGAAAACCCACCAACAAAGCCTCGTCAAAAGGGGTTCCCACTCTGTCGACACCCAACCAGCACGATCTCCCTAAGCACCATCCCAGACATGTTTTACCCTGCCCAGAAACACCCATAGAGCTGATGAAGTCTCACCTGAGATGTTTGAGGCAGAGCTGTCGGAACCACATTTTCGGCAGTAAGGAGGAGGATCGAGGCATTAGAGATTTATCAGCATAGCTATCAGATCTAGCAGAACCATTTATCAGATATCGTAGTATCCATCACATATCTATATTTTCTATCACAAATCTAACAGATCACATCATTAAACTATTCATCGCAGCAGTATGGCATTCATCATTCATAAAATAAAAAACACAGGAAAAGACATCACAGCAGTATTGCATTCCTCATAAAAAAGAGCCATCGCAGCAAATAAGGACAGGAAAATACAGTGTAGCATATGCAAGAGGAACAACGACAATAGTTATTGAGCTCAATATACATCGTATCATATTACTTTCATCGCAACAGATCCAAAGCAACAGTCTTCTTTCTCCACAACAAGATAAAGATCACTCCACAGAGTCGCTCACAAATCACCAAAAGATTCAATCTCTTACGTCAGTCTCGTCTCATGCACATCTCATACACATCTTAATATCTCTTTACAATTGCAATTATAATATATATATAGGCTTGCGCCTTTACATTCAAGGTCCACTTCTAACTAACTTCTAACTGATTTAACCACTAATGACTTATATCCACAAAATATGGTCAACCGATACAAAAATATGCATAAAATATTCAAAAGCGGTTTATTTCCCCCTCGCCGCACTCCCTTTGACTTGCGTGAGCTTGCACAGCGTTCGTGGTGCTGCGCAACTCACTTACCCAAACCCCTACCAATAGGCCCCCAACACAGTCTTGTGGCTCGTCCTCGAGCCACGTCATCTAGTCATGGTGTCTTCCTTGATCCTAAAGAGCAGAAACCGTCACATATGCATCAATGTGCAACTATTTCTGTTGGGTGTTATAATGAATTAAATAATCCACCTATTATTTAATTATCCACCAAGTTTGGTAAACTTCAAGTTGACACAAAGTATATGCGAAGGTAGAGGGGTTCCTAGGGCATCGTAGAAATATTTTAACAAAGAAAAGATCGAAAGATCTTTCAAAATGAAAAACCGAGTCAAACTCCTATAAATTCAACTTATTAAGATAATTAGACTGAAACAGAGTACTAGACCAGAGCAGTATCAAGCTATACTACATTACTCTATAAATGAATACTAAAAGTAAGGATATGAACAATACTAAAGAAATTAAACTTCCTGGTAATCAACTATTTCACTTCTTAATCTAAGAATTAGAAAGCTTTTATAAACAACTTCATAAACTAACTATACAAGAAAACATAATTACAACACTAGATATATTTCACAAAGTGCAACAATTAGACTATACATGCAACTAACAACTGTACATAATGGCTAAACTAAACTATCTAGTTCCACTCTCCCTGGTTATTCTGAGGATAAGCATTCACTGTGATTGGAACAGGAGTAGGAGTGGTGTCAAAATGACTTTCAAAAGAAGTAAAGAAACTAGATGGAATCAAATCTAATTTAACTTCTACAAATATGTGCAAACTAAGAAATGTCCAGTTACATGTGATAGTAATCATGATTATTTATTCCATAAACGAAGGACTTCTGACTTATCAAACAAAGAACCGGAATACAAGGAGAAGATCCTAACTTATAAACAAGTAGAAAACTTAATAAAGATAATTTAATTAGAAGCAAGTAGAAAACTTAATAAAAATAACTTTAAATCATATTCTACAAGTCTCTTCAGTAACCACACAGTGAAAGGAACAGGTCTTACTGCTATGATCAATTTATAAGGTGCTAGTAAACTAGAAATTAACACATCTAACCCTAAAACTCCATGTACAAAGAAATAAATCAATCCAAACCAACAATATGATTACAAAACATTACAACAGTATTAGAGAAGGAAATCAGAAACCAAGTGAAACAAAATCACAAAGCATAGGGTGAAAGGAGAGAAATACATGAATAAGACTTTAATAAATACTTTAAACAGTCTAACCTAAGGCTTTAATAATAAATATAGCTATTATCTAACTACCATAGTCAAAATACAATCAAAAATCTAAAGAAACAGGCTTAAAACCGGTTAAAAACACTAAAGGCTGAATGAAGGGTTGGATAACAGACTGGAAGGTAGGTCTGAACGACAGGATAAACAGGTTGTCTGAATGACAATCAGTATACAAAAAACACTAGAATTTTAAGAAATAGTTAATCTAAATGATTTTGAGATCAGTTGATTCATGCATATGATAATAAAGTGCAAAGGAACAAGAATTAAACCTACTTAATAATTAAATTCGACGGTAAAGTAACTTCAACTAATTCAAATTTATAAAGACATCATTATCTATTGCATTTTTCAACAAATTGAAATATAACAAAATGAATTTATAACAAAGCAGAAGTAAACAAAATTGAACCTACTGTGAAAGGATGACTTATGCTAGTCTATAGTTATAAAAAGAAATTGCTTCCTATCATAAGACAAACTGAAATGTAATTAAACTAAATCTAAAACTTAGATAGAAAATGACAGAATCAAACCTAACTACAACCAAACTAAACCTACAAAATTAAACTAACTGAATTCTATTTTACTGTAACAATGAAACCAAACATAAAGCTAAAAGGAAAGATGGAAAACAAACTGAAATCAAAGCTATGCTCGCAACCGGTTAATTATCTCTGGAAATGAAACTACTTTAACAACACAACATTATAATGTAATCTATGCTATTGGAAACAAGTAATTGCATAAAACCAAATTGCATAACAAATTATAAATGAAATTAAGCTAATGCAAAGAAAGAGATACAAGACAATACACACAAGAATGAAACCTCTGGTTGATGAGGGGGCCTCCCAACAATCAGAGTGATGGCTCGCTAAATTCTTTACATGACCAGGATCATAAACAGCATGAGCATAACTTCCATTAAAGTGAGAAACAGTATTTCAGATTTCTTTAACAATGACTGATTACATGCATAAAATTGGCTAACTAAGCACTCGCATAGAGGCTGATATATATAATGTTTACATAGGTGAGCAGGTCGACCCTTTAGTGGTTGACCACTCTCTAAATTTAGTCAACCTTTATGACAACTAACTTATCAAGAGCCAACACATAGTGCTTCTTCCTCCTTTATCGTGTGTTAGTTCTCCTTCTTCATCGCGCATTAGTTCTTCATGGTGCGTGATGTGGCTTGAGGATCCTTCTTGGCATGGATTGGTGTTACGGTGTCGACCAAAGGAGTACGCTGGTGAGTCTTCTAGAATGAAGATCATGCTATCACCCATATGCGTGGACAATAGGCATTTTCCATACTTTAACACCTAGGAATCTACCATCAACAACGCGCGGTTAGCTCGGCGGACTGAACAGTGAGCTAGACCGTGAGCTGGATATGCTCTACACATATCTAGGGTGGATGCATTGTTTGTTCATTGGCTCATTGAATACTATGGCCTGCAACAACAAATTAAGCATCAACATATATCAAATATCATCGAATTAACTAATAAAAATGTGAAATAACAAAAATGAACCAGAACTTGCATAAACCCAAAATATAGTCGTACATGGGGCTGAATAGCGAGCTGCATGACAGAAAACATATCAAAAAGTGACAAAACATATGTCAATCATGTAAATTATCAGCCGAAAATGATAACAAAACTGGGATCAACATTTTCCAGATTTGCCAACTCACAGTTTGGCCGCAACTGCTTCCATCAACGTCAACTGCAGTAGACGGTAGCAACCTTCTGGACTTATGTAACCGTCAATGCCATCATGCTCCAGCTTCTATGAATACTACATCATTTTCCATTTGTTGTTGTCCTTCAAAAAAAAAACTATGTCGGCCCAGTCTGGAGCCCCGCATCTAGCCACTTGGTCCTTCCTTGCATTCAGGCCTAGCCTGCATCTGTCCACTTGGTCCTTTCGAACTCATCCAGTGCTGCCTAAAGTACCCAGATCCCTATTCCTATAGACTTAGTCACATGCAACAGGAATTTTGGTCCCCTTTGAATTCCTCATGAGCGTCTGAGTCGACACCTTAGACCGACTATGAGAAACATATCCAAGGATGACTTCACCGAAGACTTATATCTCCGCCAAACTAACCCGCGTACTCACAACTTGTTCATTAATTTCTGCTGAGACAGCATTCTCACTCATAGGTTTCCCTGTATCCAGGGAGGTCTTCATTGCCCCTTTGACTACCACTTCCTTATGTAGCGAAGCTTCCTTCAACAACCCAACCCAACTCTTCTGCAACTTTGCTCAGTGTAGCACTTCCTAATGGGGTTCATACAGCTACCAGTTCTTAGATTATAACACCAAATTCAACTAAGATGCCATCATGGCTCACTCGGGTGCATCATTATGACTGGATCCTTCATGCGTGTGCTAAATACATCATCGATTCTTCCATCCTGCAGTTTAGATTTGCTATCATTAACTTATGATGTCAACCATGTCGTCAATGTTGCCACCCTGCCTTTCAGATCTACTATCATTAAATTATGGCATCGGCCATGTCGTTGTTTCTTTCTTTGATAGCCAATAGCGAGGATTGACGTGACATCTAGTCACCTTCGCGGAGTCTCCTGTACACTGTGAGCCACTCTGTCTATCCTGGGTGACCACTTGTCATGCAATCCTGTCCCTATCTTCTTAACGTAGCCTCCTGTGAACGTGCCATATTTACCTCTCATGCAATCTTGGCCCAACGAACCACCTTTTCACAGCCCTCTTTCCTCAGTGTAGCCTCTTGCTGACGTGCAACCTTTTTTCGGTCACCCGCCCATGCTCCGAAGGACCACCTTATCACAGCCCTCTTCCCTCAGTGCAGTCTCCTACTGATGCGCAACCTTTTGTTAATCGCACCCCCTTGCTCTGGCAGACCATCTTGTCACAACCCTCTTCCCTCAGTGGAACCTCCTGTTGATGCGCAACCTTTTGTCGGTCACACCCACTTGCTCCAACGGACCACCTTGTCACAGCACCCTTCCCTCATCGCAGCCTCCTGTTGACGTGCAACCTTTTGTCGGTCGCACCCCCTTGTTCCGGTGCAACCATTTTTCATGGCTAACTGGCTCTTCTTTGTTGAATCTCCTACCCTTTAACCTAATATGACCCCCCTCATGGGCCCACTGTACCTCTTTCTACCTATCTCTAGCTACTCTCTTGCTATTTTTTTCATTGCGCAGTGCTTCAGGCAGTGTGCCCTTCTTCCCTTGTCCTATAGGGATTCAAGCAGCTACCATTCACGAGCTTTGGCAGCACCATTCCATCTAACTGCTGCAATTGAACTACACCCCCATAAGTAATTGAATGAACAATATACGGTCCTAACTAGTGCATTTGTAACTTACTTGGATGCTTTATGAACTTGATGTCGTATAATACCACCAAATCTCCTTGAGAAAATTGTTGGCTTTTAATGTGGCGATCATGCCACGCCTTCTCGCGATCCTTCTCGACACGCTACTGGAAGCCCATAATGAAGCGGTCCTCTTCTAGTTGAAGTAGCTGCATTTCTCACTCCTTAAGTGCCTCTTCATGACCCATACCAGTTTTTGCGGTGATGCGCAAACTAGGAACAATGTACTCCATACGCATGATTGCCTCTTTCCCATATACTAGATTCAATGGCGTCTACCCTGTGAGCCTCTTGCAAGTGGTGTGATACACCCACAGTACCGCATGGATCTTTAAATCCCAGTCATTCTATTTAGTGTTACATACCTTTGTTAGCGTGGTTTCCAAGATTTTATTGAACGCTTCTACAGTTCCATTTTCCTGTGGATGATATGGGGTGCTTTTCTTATGCTACACCTGCAACTCCTCTGTCAGTGCTTTTACTGTACGATTGATAAAGTGGATACCCTGGTTTCTCATCAATACCCTAGGGAATCTAAAATGCGTCACGATGTTTTCAAATATGAAATTTGCTGCTATCACAGCGGTACAATCCACAACTGGTGCAGCCTCCACCCACCTTGTCAGATAATCAGTTGTTGTGATGATGTAGTGTGCACCGGTTCGCTTCCATGGTGGGTTGATTGGACCCACAAATTCCATAGCCCATTTATCAAAAGGTTGTAAATTTACTTGTAGTACAAGCGGCATCTCGACTCGCCATGATGGTTTCCCAACACGTTGATAGACATCACAGTTCTACACGTAATCTATAGCATTATTATGCAATGTAGGCCGCCATAGCCCAACATGCAGTACCTTACGCACAGTAGCCCTTCCTCCATAATGTCCACCTGCAACTCCTGCATGTGCTTCTTCCATAATTTTCCCTTTTTCATGAGGTAGAATGCACCGTTCCAAGATCTCATCAGGTCCAAGCTTATATAATTGTCTCGTGATCAACTGGAAATCCGAAGCCTTCACTACCAACTGCTTCTTTTAACTGGTCGTCCTCTCCTCCAGTGCAACTCTGGTTGCCAAGAACTGAATTATCGGTGCATAATGGTCATCTATGATATCAACTCAAAACAGTCGTGCATTCAGTAATCCATCATCAATATCGGTGGCCTCTTCACCTATCTTAATGCGGGAAAGATGAGCAGGACCAGCATTCAGGCGTCTTGTTTTCACAATTATTTCAAAATCAAATTCCTAAAAGAGAAGTAGCCAGTGACAAATATTCCCCCCCAACACAGGCTTATTGATGAGATACTTCAAAGCCGAATGGTTAGTGAACATCTTGAAGTGACCGCCCAAGAGATAATTCCTGAATTTCTGCAACACATATACCATCGCCAACCCCTCTCTTTCTGTGGTCGTGTAATTATTCTCTGCAAAGGATAAATTTCCGTTAGAAAAGGCGATCAGATGATCTAGATCTCCTTCTCTTGTTTGTGCAAGTATGAATCCCAATGCAACGGACGAGGCATCGACATGGACACATGAAACTCCTCAGTCCAATCGGGGAACAAAAGTATGGGTGTGGAAGCCATCTTGGCCTTCAATGTATCAAATCTACTTTGACATTCCTGGATCCATATGAATGTAGCATCCCTCTTTAACAATTTCTCCATGGGCGTGATAATCACAGCATAACCACGGATAAACTTGTGATAGTACCCAGTATGCCCCAGTGTCGCGTGAAGCATCTTCGTATTTGTAGGTGGTAGCAGGCTCAAAATGAGCGGAATATTTGCTAGATCAACCAAAATCCCCTGCTTACAAATGATGTGACCCAATAGTATCCCAAATGGTGCACAAAAGATGCACTTCTTTGAATTCAATGTGATATGATGTTGTCGACACCTCTCCAGCATCAAGTGCGTATTTTCCAAGTGATACTTGATCAATCCATAGACTGTCTAGTCATCCATATATACTTGCAGAAATTTCTGGATAAAATATTTAAATGCATTGATGAAAACCCGAGAGAATACCGCAGGCACATTCTTCATCCCAAAGGGCATCACTGTGTACTGAAAGAAACCCCATTCAATGACAAATGTGGTTTTACGGCTGTCTTCCTTTGCAATTCTGATCTGGTGATACCTAGAAAATCTATCTGTGAAGGAATGTATTTCTTGACCACCTACTTGTTAGCTGGAATATTTCACCTCCTGCGGACAGCAAGGTGTTCCACTGGTCTTAATGGTTCAGATCCAGAACAAATAGAGGACAAAGGTTGAAGACTCTCCCTAGACGTCATAGATACCTAGAATGTAATGCTTCGATCATTACCCTGTGTACCTGCAATAAGCTTCAACACGCAAACACATCAAAACCACCAGAATATAATCTACTAATCTATGTTAGTGACTAAGGAATCTAACAACATACATGTGAAATCATACAATAACAATATATGTGGGACAGAAATCAACTTGCATTAAATAAATATGAATAATTTTACAACCAAGCCTTAGTGTTGACATGCATCTCCATGAAACCAAGCATTCTCATCCCCAAAAGCTCCGACTCTAGCTCTCTATACTCTCCCAAATGATCTTGGGCCAAATGATCAATCCAACAGCATAACAATACTTTAAGAGTTCTCCCCCTCAACCATGGCCATAAGATTTTATTTACAAGGCTTAATGGATAGGGTAGGTTGAGAGATTAGTGGGTGAGGTGGCCTCTAAGATCCTAGGAAGAGGGATCTCGAGCTCAACTAACCCACAACAATAGGGATAAGGGAGGACACGAGGCTTATCATCTAGAAGCCTCGAGAAACTTCTATTTTTCCCTTTTTACCTAGGGTACCGCATTTCTCCTTCAATGACAGAGCGGTTCTGGTAATAACCGCTTATCGACCAAGCACCGTAAGCGATGGCACCACTTGTGGGAAATAGGGGATGGGCGGTGCAAACAAGGATACCACTTTTGGATAAAGGGGCAAGCGCGGTGCTGGGAATTTTCATAGATATTGATGATAACCATGAGTTTCCACTCCGAGAGCTAGGATTCAGGGCAAGTAGGCATGTCAAAGTTCTTATCACATGATGGTGATAGGATTTTGGTATAACACTACTCCCTTAAGAACCTCATTCATGAAAGGTGTCGAAAAGGGATCATACATGCAAGCATCATTCAGCTTCCTTAGATCGACACAGATTCATATTTCCCCTGTCTTTTTTTCTTAAACCACCATATGACTTATCCATTATGATTCTTCAACTGGCTCGATAATCCTTGCATCTAGCTTCCGATCAAGTTCATCCTTGACCCTTTCTTTATATCAGTGATTCAAACAGTATGGCCTCTGTTGCACTGGTTTTGCATCTGGTTTTAACAGGATCTTCGTTTCCCCTAAGTCACCCAATATCCCCTTCATTTCTGAGAATTTTGTTGGGAATAGGTCTTGAAACTCATGCAATAGATCTGTGATCTTTTCCATAGTCTCCTTCTCCCAGTAGTCCCCAATGTTGGAAAATTTTGGATTCTCCTCCGTCCCAATGTTAACTTTCTTAATCTTTAGTAGTTGAGTCATGGGATCTATCGATACGTCTATTGCTGCGACATCTCGGCTTTCTTCAGTCTTTGGAATATTAATATTGTGCAATCCATTAGCATTTTTTGGCTCGCTAGAGAGGTTGTAGAATTCCACCATTGATTTCATGTGGGTCCCCAAGATATAAGACTGGGACAACTTTCAAGACTGCATCTTGAATGATCTATAGTGCATTGTTAACCTCGGTGTTAACCTCTGCAAAGCCAAAGGTATGTGCAAAGCAAGCAGTCAGCTCCTCCCAAGTGGTAATTTCTCTACGCAGATCAGTTCGTATGTACCAAGACCTTGGCATTTCATCCAATGTATGAATAAAAGCATGGATCCACTCATCCTTGGGTCATGAATCCCACAACGTCTGAATTCCCTCAGATGACTACAAGGGCTATTATTTCCATCATACCTCCTAGTGCAGTATACCTCCATATCGTCGAAGCGCACAGTCATCAACCGTCGACACTGTGCCCATTCATGAATGGTCTCCTTATGAACCACCCACCAACGTGTTGGAGTGGCCTTCAATGCTTCTCCTAATGCCAACAAGCGCTGAGGCTCAGATGCCTTTGCTCAAATTCCTCTAGGAACCCAGATAGTTCCGATATTCCTTCATATGTTGGCAACTCAATGATCTCAGTCGCGACATGGCACAATGACTACGTGATCAACCAGCATTTTCTGAGTGATACCTTATGCAACCGTTTCTACCAATTTTCCAGTGCGTCATTAGAATCAGAGGACATAGAGCTAGCGCTGCGCTAACCCAGTTCTCTGTCTGCAGTAGGATGGATGTACTCTTTAGAAATATTGTAAACGTGATCCCATCCTCTCACGACTTCATCTTTCACTGGTTCAATATATCTCCTTCCTTCATTTGGATCCATCGGGGCAATGACTCAGATGTCCTGGTTCTCAAATGTCATCAACCACTTCTTAAAATTTATCATGGCACTGTTTTCATTGGCCCATCCAATCCCTAGCAATGCGGGATAAGAGCCCCCTCCATCAACAACTTCTATTACATTGAAGTCAGCACGAGTCCTCATACCTTCGACATCTACAACCGAATTTGACACACAACCGATCGGTTGAACTTTGTAGCTAGTCTTAGCTGCACTGGTGACCAACCAACCTTCGGTTCCCCCATATTTTTCCATGTCTGTTTCGTCAGGATATTCACATCCGAACCAAGATCCATAATAATTTAATCATATTTGTAGTCCCCAATCTGGATGTTCATCCGCATTTCCTTGCCCCTCTTTTTATTCTGTAAAGAATTCACTGCAGAGTCCTACAACTCTCTATCTGGCCGATGCAGCAACTTCTCAATCTCAACCAGAGCATTGGTATATTTTTCTAGGGATAAACAACTCTCCAAGAAATACTGTAAGGTACCATACTGTCGTGATGGTCCAGCTGCTAATGAAGAATCAAAAGCAGAAGGCATGCCAAAAATAGGTGTCTTACCAGGATTTCTTCCAAGTGCCTCACAAGCTTCAAAAAAGGTATCTCTCTCAGTCGCAATATCAAATTGTGATTTCTTCTTTCCAACCAATCGCACTTGTGGTTGTGGTCCATCTTCTCCAGTCGTCGTACCTCCTCGAGTAACAATCCTGACATCAACATCATCTATCCGTGGTTCTGCTAGAATGGTCGCAACTGTTGACCCTTGATTCTGGTTCTGCAGTGGAGGTTGATTCGGTGGTGGATTCTGGTTCACTAGTGGGTTCATAGGCTAATTGATATTTGAATTTTGTACTGTAATTTGGGGCTGCTCTTGATTCTATATTTGATTCTGGGCTTGGAATTGATATTGATTCTGTAACAGCAGAACATTGTCGGCCTGCCATCTCGCAATTAACTGGGGACAATTTTCAACAGTATGATCATTCACCACATAGTACACGCATTGCAAATGGGGACAATATCTCTAATAGTGGCCAAATGTCCCACAGTTATAACCCTAGATTGATGCACGACCTTGTACTCCTCCACGGCTGAAACCTCCTCTTCCCCTGAATCCAAATCCTCTGCAGTATCCTCCTTGCTGCTGATATTGTGGTTGAGCTACCTGCTACTGATACTAGGGTTGCACCATTTGTTTTTGTGGGTGATTCAACTGCTGCTGAACATAGTGTGCTGCTTGGACGTATTGTGGCTATGGTGGAGCCATTGGGGTCTAAGTGCACTGTGGTCTCGGTGCGAACTGCGGTTGTGGTGCAACCTGCATCTGTGGTTTCAATGGAATAAACTGCATCTGCGGTGGTGGCGTATACTGAACTTGAGGTGGAGGCTGTATCACCTGTGGTTGTTGCACCATGCGAGGATCTTCACCTTTCACAAAATATGCATCATCGTTCCATTCTTAAAGCAAATCATAGGCTCGACAGTCCTTATCCTCGTGCCCAACTGAGCGACAAAAGGTGCAATATAAACTTGTTGGCTTCGTAACCATTTTCTGTATGTAGGTACAATATTCATGTCAGTGCCCATACACTTGACATATGCAACACCATGGGACACTACTGCAACTCAACGGGTTCGACGCTCCTGAGAGTAGATAATTCCGAAAAGAAGGACAAGTATCTTTCGTGTGTCCATCCACATGACATCGAGTGCACCATAAGTCATCATGTTCATATTTCATCTTCTTGATATCCTACAGTTGAATTGTCAATTTCTCCAGCTGCGCTTGGATTTGGTTCATGCTGACAACAATTTCTCCAATAGGTGAAGCTTCCAGCTTCATCGCAATTTCTAGAGCCTCACTCTGGGTCGCGATATTTTTTTTGCATTAACGGGTGTCAGATATGAGGGACCAGTGCTGCAATGAACCATTATTTATGTTGGACATCACTCATATCGAAGCTGAGCCATGCCATCAACATCTTAAACCTCTTATCAAAGTCCCAAACCGTCTCATTAGGGAATTGCTTAATTTATTTCAGCTCTGTAATGTACTGTGCTTCAGATTTTGGTTTCTTGAATTCTTCAAGCAGTCCCTTCCAAATCTCATCCAAATTCTTTGTAGCAATCCCCTACGGGACCTGTATGAATCTCATGTACCAATAGAGCACACGACCCCGAAGGGTGGTTGCTAACTGGCCTTTGTTTACATCCTCATCGATAGTTTGTCTGGCAGTATAGACTACCTCACATAAGAACCAATACTGTTCTGGGTCATCAGTTCCATTTCCATGGAACATAGGTAGCTTCATATCGTCTCCTGCCATCCTAGACCTTCTTCCTGCAGATGTTGCTTTACTACTAGATGCCGCTTGACACATTGAACATGTCGACGTAGATTGCATATATTTTCGTTGATGGTGGAGTAGTGTGCAGAGGTGTGGACACGTTGCTACCGGGGTTTGACCTTGCTACCACCCTAGGTGTAGCCTGGGTCTGTTTGTCCTCTTCGTCATTGTAGGGCCACTTTGTCCCATGTGGTTGTCCTTCACGGTCTTGCGTTTCGATCACAGCAGGATCTCGTATCCTCTTCCTCTTCTATGCTCGGAACTTGCTTCTCCCCTTGTACAACCACTCCCTTCCTCGGCTGCCCTCATAGTCTCATCAAAACTTACACCCATATACCCCTTATCTTTCCATTCATTGCATCCCCTCTATCACTGTGTTCAAAGCCTCCGCACACCAAAGGCTTACTATTCGAGGTGCATCTTTAGTATGCCCTTTTCACAAAAAAGCATCTTGATTGACAATTGCAGAGACAGCAAGAACCTACCTCCTGGTCCATTGAAAAATTATCATTTTCCTTCATTGTAGGACTTGTTGGTATCAACTACAAACTCAGTAATGTATCCTTCCAGAAAATTGTCCAACCAGACTTTGACAGCCCATGATGCCTTATTGTCAATTTCTTGGAGTTCTTGAATTAGCTTGGGGGTCCAGGATGTCGGCTCTCCTCCCTGGAAGTTGCACTTCTTGTAGGTGAATCGTGCCAACCACTCGTAGAGTATGACAGGAAACTCATAGAAAAACCTTTCATGAGGACCATCGTGAATGTATCTCGCCAACCATACGTCTGTCGTCAACTTTGAATTTTGATTCTTAGCCTCAGCAAACTCTTGCAATATTAGGTCAAACCAATCTTGGATCTCTGGTTTCGTCGGATGCCACAACATATCCTCCTCTTCAATCACAACGAGGTACCAGCAACAGAACCATTTGTTGGCAATAACCCACCAACAAAGCCTCGTCGACAGGGGTTCCCACTCTGTCGATGCCCAACCAATGCGATCTCCCTGAGCTCTGGCCCAGACAGGTTTTACCCTTCCTGGAAACACCCACAAAGCGGATGAAGTCTCACCCGAGATGTTCGAGGGAGAGCTATCATAACCACATTTCTGGTAGTAAGGAGGAGGATCGGGGCATCAGAGATTTATCAACATAACTATCAGATCTAGCAGAACCATTGATCAGATATTGTTGTATCCATCACAGATCTATCTTTTCTATCGCAGATCTAACAGATCGCATCATTCAACTATTCATCGCAGCAATATGGCATTCATCATTCATAAAATAGAAGATAGGAAAAGACATCGCAGCAGTATTGCATTCCTCATAAAACAGAGCCATCGCAGCAAATAAGGACTAAAAAAGACATTACAGCATATGCAAGAAGAATAAGGACAACAGTGATGAGCTCAATATCCATCGTATCATATTACTTTCATCGCAACAGATCCAAAACAACAGTATTATTTCTCCACAGCAAGAGAAATATCACTCCATTGAGTCGCTCACAAATCACCAAAAGACTCAATCTCTTACTTCAGTCTCATCTCATACACCTCTTAATGTCTCTTTACAATTTCAATTCTAATCTATATATAGGCTTGTGCCTTTACATTCAAGCTCAACTTCTAACTAATGTCTAACTGATTTAACCGCTAATGACCTATATCCACAAAATATGGTCAATTGATACAAAAATATGCATCAAATATTCAAAAGTGGTTTATTTTCCGCCCGTCGCGCTCCCTTTGACTTGCGCAGTGTCACGTGAGCTTTTGCATCCTCTGTGGTGCTGCGCAAATCACTTACCCAAACCCCTGCCAACACAAGGCTTCCTCAAAAGAGAGACATTGACTTCACAATTGAACTTGTGCCAGGAGCAGCACTAGTGTCCAAAACACCCTACAGGATGAGTACACCAGAAATGCTAGAGCTAAAGATGAAACTGCAAGAGTTATTGGAGAAGAAGTATATCAGGCCGAGTGTGTCTCCTTGGGGAGCACCAGTTCTGTTTGTGAAGAAGAAAGATGGTACACTCAAATTGTGTATTGATTACAGGAAACTGAACAAAGCCACGGTGAAGAATAAATATACCCTTTTCCTAGAATTGATGACCTCTTTGATAAAATGAGAGGAGCAAAGGTATTTTCCAATATTGAATTAAGGTCTGGTTACCATCAGGTAAGAATCAAGGATGAAGACATTCATAAGACAAACTTCAAGACAAGGTATGGGCATTATGAGTTTGTAGTGGTACCATTTTCTCTCACAAATGCACCAGCTACATTTATGTGCCTTATGAATAGTGTCTTTAGCAGGTATTTGGACAAGTTTGTTCTTGTTTTCCTTGATGACATTCTTATTTATTCTAAGAATGAGGAAGAGCATGAAGATGATCTGAGATTGACATTACAATTGCTCAGGGAGCATCAGTTGTATGCAAAGTTGAGCAAGTGTGAATTCTAAACGATAGGATTCAGTATTTGGGTCACCTTATCTCATAAGAGGGTATATATGCTGACCCTGACAAGATTGAATCCATTATGAATTGGCCTACTCCAAGAAATGTGACATATGTAAGATATTTTATGGGACTTGCAGGATACTACAGGAGATTCATTGAAGGATTCTCCAAGGTTGCACATGCCATCACTTCTTTGCAAAGGAAGGGGATAAAGTTTGAATGGACATCGAGGTGTGAAGAAATTTTCCAACAATTGAAGAATCTTCTCACAAGTGCACCAGTGTTGAAAGTTGCATACCCAGAGAATGATTTTGTGGTGTGTACTGATGCATGCGGTCAAGAACTTGGAGGAGTTCTTATGCAAGACAACCACGTAATATGTCATGAGTCAAGAAAGTTGAAGGAGCATGAGAAGAACTATGCCACTCATGACCTAGAACTTGCAGCCATAGTACATGCTCTCAAGATGTGGAGGCATTACTTGATGGGTAGAAGATTTGAGCTAAGGGCATACCATTGTGGTCTGAAGTATTTGTTTAATCAGCCTACTCTAAATGCTAGGCAATGTAGATGGCTGGATTTTTTATGTGAGTTTGATTTTGAAATCAAACACATAAAAGGAAAAGAGAATAAGGTAGTTGATGCACTCAGTGGGAAGGTGCAGGAAATGCATGTGGCATCTCTTAGTATTTTCCAGTCATATTTGAGACAACATATTGTTAATCATGTTGTTGAAGATGAATTGTATGTGCAGGTAAAAGACAAGTTTCAGCAGCAAAGCCTTGAAAAGAAGTATGAGGGATATAAATTAGAAGAAGATGGACTCCTTACTTATAATAATAGAATTTATATTCCAAATGTAGAAGATTTGAGGAGGATTGTTATGGATGAGATCCATCAAGCTCCATATTCTGGACACCCAGGATATCAGAAGACAATTGCTACAGCTAGAAAGAAGTACTTTTGGCCATGAATGAAAAAGGACATGGCTGAATATATTTCAAGGTGCATCAAATGTCAGTAGGTGAAGGTTGAGCATCAACACCCAGCAAGTTTGTTGCAGCCTTTGCTAGTTCCAGAATGGAAATGGGAAGTTATTTCCATGGATTTTATTACATGATTGCCAATGAATTGGAGACAACATGATTCCATCATGGTTGTGGTGGAAAAGTTGACACAGGAAACACATTTTATACCGGTTAAGTCTATGCATTAGACTGATGGCATTGCAAATATCTTCATGAAAGAGATTTTCAAATTGCATGGATTGCTTAAGGCAATAGTCTCTGACAGAGATTTCAAGTTCACTTCCAATTTTTGGAAGGGATTGTTTGCAGATTTGGGGACGAAGTTAAATTTCAACACTCCCTACCATCCTCAGACTGATGGGAAGATAGAGAGTGTTAACCAAGTTCTTGAAGACATGCTTCGCATGTATGTGATGGACAAACCAACTAAGTGGGAAGATTATTTACACTTGGTATAGTTTGCTTATAACAATGGACAGCAAGCATCCTCGAGGATGAATCCATATGAAGCTTTATATGGCAGCAAGTGTAGGACACCAGTGACTTGGGATAATTCAGTGAACAGGGTTGTGCTTAGTCCAGAATTGCTCAAGTAGATGGAGCAAGCGGTTGTAAGGATCAGGCAGAATCTGAAAGCAACCCAAGACAGAAAGAAAAGCTATGCAGATAAGCATAGGGTGAATAGAGAGTTCAGTGTTGGGGATCATGTTTACCTCTGAGTGAGGGAAAAGAAGAGTTCCTTGAAGCTTGGAAGTTGTGCCAAGATATCACTTAGATACTATGGGTCATTTGAAGTGCTTGAAATAATAGGTCCAGTTGCATATAGACTTGCATTGTCTGCTAGCACTAGGGCTCATAATGTTTTTCATGTTTCTTTTCTTAAGAGATATCTATATGATCCTAACCATGTGATAAATTCATTAGAGGAAATTTGAGGTCTAAAATGGGCCTCCGAAGGAAAATAATAAAACAATAGTTAAAATAATAAAATAATAGTTAAAATAAGAAAATAATAGTTATTAATTTTGGAGGAAGAATGAAAAAAACTACTTTTTGTGTTCGTATTTTCGACATATCTCCCTGTGTTTTTACTCAAATTCTAAGCGGGAGAGCTCGTTGTATGTGGAATTTAATTCCACATCCAACGAGTGCCCACATTGCATACTTTTGATGGACCCTTGTACCCCAAAAACAAGAAATACCTGAAAAAACATGATGATGATGTCATCATCACATTTTTTCAGGTATTTCTTGTTTTTGGGGTAGTAGGGTCTGTCAAAAGTATGCAGTGTGGGTACTCATTGGATGCGGAATTGAATTTCACATCTAACGAGCTCTCCCTCTTGAAATTTGAGTAAAAACACAAGGAGATATGTCAAAAATACGAACAAAAAAAGTAGTTTTCTTTTATGACAAATATGTTAATTCAACCATTATGGTTGACTCATTTTATTGAACTTCTATTGGTTCTTGAATTCCAACTCACAAAATTTATTGTTGGCATTTTTTCTTATAAGGCCCATTTTAGACCCCAAATTTCCTCTAATGTGGATGTGATTTAGGTGGAACCCGAGGGTGAATTCCAAATCGACCCAATGCGCATCCTCGACAGGAAGGTCACAATGCTCCGGAACCAAGCCATAAGGCAGGTAAACGTGCAATGGGAGAACTATGGTTCTGAAGAGGCTACATGGGAGCTGGAGGATGCCATGCGATTGGAACATCCATTTTTGTTCAATTCTACAGAGCACTGAGGGCAGTACCAACGTAGAATTTTTGTTCAATTTTGTAAAGCACTGAGGACAATGTTGTTGAAGGGGTAGAAGAATGTAACACCCTAGTTTTGACCCTGTTTGCATTAGATATATCTGATGTAAATATTGTATGGAATCATGGCAAGGAGCTCAAGGCCAATGCCCTGCCACTGATTGATGTTTTGTGTGTAGGTGATCAAGGTTGATGCCTACATTTTATGGTGCTAAGGCAAGCACAGTATATAATTTTGGACATCATATAAATATGCCATTTAATTAAAAACACAAAACCAGCTATGTCAATGCAAAAAATAATGAGATGGGGGCATGATTTCCTAAGGAACGGGGAGGGGGAATGTTTAACCTTAAGACTTTGGGGAAAAGCCATGTTTCAAAAGGAAACACCCAAAAACATATGCGCATTCCCCTCATGCACTCATGTTTTCATCTCCCCTCACATTTTGGGGAGCGACAGGACGTTTTGATCATCCATCCTTCACATTTTCAGTTTCTTTTTCCTCATTGTGCATGCCCAGTCCATCATCTAGCTCTCACTGAAACGTTGTGGTCCATTCTGATCATTCTCGATTCCATTATGTTCATGCACATTATGCGTTCGTCCTGTTTGCATAACTGTGTTTTGTTTTGGGTTGTTCATCTGTTGTTTCGATCCTCAGTTTTGTTGTGCAATGGTCTCCTCTGTCACAGAGTGTGAGCCTATTTTGCTGTGTTGACATTGTGGTCTGCTGTGTGTGCATATTTTTTCCTTGGTCTGAACAAGTTTGGAGTGGAATTGGATTTGAACTAGCTTGTTAAAACTAGTGTAGGAAGGAACCTCACAAATAGATCTAGAGGGGATGGTTTTCTTCTTTGTACACCTTGAACAGCACTGTAATGGAAGGCATAGCCTGAGGGACTGTGTAGTAGAGAAGGGGATGCTTCCTTGTGTTGGGTGTGTAGATGTTTTAGGATCCAAGCCCAATCTAGTGCAGGTGTCCATATCTCGGTGGTTGAGCTCACTAGATTAGCAGTTCAAGTTTTCCAGCTCCTTTGCATCCTAATAAACCCCTCTGTTAGTTAGCATGGCTAGTCCTTAATGTGAATGTTGGCTTGGATTATTAGCTTGATAAACCCAACAGTATATTGGCTTGTTTGTTTGCAGCCTAATAAACCCAACTGTGTTGACTTGGCTGAGTTTGGTTGTATTCTTGGCTATGTGTGAGCCTTCTAGTGTTCCTTATTCCTAGTGGGAATCATGCCCAACTCAGGGGTGGCAGTGCGGTTGAGAGATTGATGAGCACACTGGCCTATGGTTGGGTGGAACTTTGCAGCAACATATCTAGTTGTGGAACAAACTTCTTTCAAAGATAAGTATCTATGTGTTAATCTCTGCAATTGTAAGTGCTTAATGAAATATGATGAACATGCCTAATGTGTTGAATTTATGAATTGCTTCTATTGTATAATTGCAATTATATGCATCTGTGTATGTTTATTTCAATGCATTTTTAATTATGTTATGGTGCTTAGATGGTCGGATTGGTGATGGCCTAAATGATCAAATCTGCCCAAGACTTCTATTAACAGGTTAAATTTCCTTCCACAACTTGCAGGATGCAAAAACAGCCTTTTGTAAAATCTGTTCCCCGCAGATTTTCCTTCCACAATTCACCTTTCTGCATGCGAGATGTAGCTTCACGACCTCTATTTCTGTAACTGATTATTTCTACAACGGTCTATTCTACATGAGGGATGCAGGATGTAGAATGCGGGATGCAAAATGCAGAATGCGGGATGCAGGATGCGAGACCCCAATTCCCATATTTCCCCGATTCCGCAAACTCAAGATTTCTGTACCGTTGATTCTTGCGGTTTGTTTCTCAGCTGTTGATATGTTCCCATATGCGGAATAGATTGTGAGCATCAATTTCCGTCACTATTTTCTTCGTCGTTTGATCTCCTCTGATATTTTTCTTCGTAGATCATTGGGTTGAGCACTGACAAAATCAATTTCTCTGCTATCGGGAAGTTAGAGAGTTTACACAGAGATGAATAGATTGAACTTCGAGCTTCATTCTCCTGCAACAATCAGAGCCAGCAGTTATGGTCGCATTCTCTCTTTGGTGGATGGGAGGGGACGTGACAGTAGGGATGAGGGTTCCACAAAGTCTTCCTTTGAGAATATTTGTGAATCTTCTCTTTTTCACTTTTTAACTCGAGCACCAGTTCTCCTCGATGTAGACAGAGCGTTACCCGGGTGGAACCGCTCTTTGATCAAGGGGTAAAAGCGGTGGCAACGCTTATTGTCAAGAGACAATGGGCATTACTGAAGAGGGTAACACCTTTTGCATTAAGGACAAAGGCAGTGTTGGACTCAAATATGGAAAATGGGAGTCTGGGCCACTATACAACTTCACAATTTGGGATTTGAGGGAAACTTCTAATGTTTTAGGCCTTGACATATGATGGTAACAAGATTTATGTGTAACAGAATGCCCCCCAAAGCATGAGGCTAGAGGGATACGATAGGCGAGAGATTTGAAAGAGAAATTTATCACTTCGAGGAAATAAATTGCTTGATCGAATATCATCATCAACCAGGCTTCTGCAATACATCAGTTTTTTTTTACTCATAACCAAATGATTCCTCATTATGGCTGCAGACCAATACAAAGTAGATCCATGAGGGAATTGAATAAACATGGCTACTAGAATACAGCATAGATCCATGCAAAGAAGACTCAAACTTGGGCATAGATACCAGACATACAATGTATATCTATGTCAAATGGACACAAATTTGAGCATAGCCATGACCATACATATGTGGATCCATGCAAGGACTTATACAAAATACTCCATCGCAACCTGGGGAAAGCAATTAGCACTTAACAAATACCCAGGGTCTTTGTCTTGTCTTCCATAAAGTACGATTCTATCCATGTGATTACAATGTTTTGATGTCGAACATGGTAGAAACCACTTGATTACCATCCACTGATGAGAACCATTAACAAGTGCGAGGGAGATCACCATTGATGTCAATGATTCCCAAGCTACCCTAGTACAAACTCCTGAGTGTGAATAGATGATTTGATGTCGAACACTTGGTCAAATATTTCGATCAAAGGTCAATGATGTGAACCTATGTCGAGAGCGAGAGAATCTGTCATTAATGCATACAAATCTCAAGGTACTATCATTTTTTTTTCTAAGACTAATTCCTGGATGATGATCTGACGTCGATAGGAATAGTCTCGTCAAAGGAGGGCCATGATGAATCCCACATCGATGACATGAAACTCGGAACAAAGTTCTAGAATTTTGAGTATGATGTAACCATAGGACTGGCTCAAAAGGTACTGACACAAAGGTTGTTTTGATTGCAAAGGTAAGCTTTCAATTTCCCTTTGAACATCGGGCGGCACGATCGAAGACTTGGCAGCATTGACTTAGACCAAAAGGATACCAAGACATAATGCGACGGTAAACCATGCATCCTTTGAAAGACTCAAAGGAGTGACATGACTCGTGAAAGTGGATCGACTTGAAAGCAAGCTGAATCCCCAATTGACTGAATGAAATGCAAACAAGTTCCATGTTCAAAGGTGACTAGTAACTGCCATTTATTTGCAAAATGAAAAAGTTTCCTTCCCTTAATTTCCCCATCATAATTGATGAGTGTCTATTTTCATTTTTATGAGTCCAAAGAGGGTAAAAAACACTCGTTGTAGCTAATTTGGAGATAATTCCATTCTCATATATTTCACGAACCTGAGAAAGGAGGGGTTCGTTCCCAAAAAATGGTCTCTCAGTGTTTAGTTTAACAAGTCCAATGAAAGTTAACTCGACATCGTTGATGTTTAGAGAGTTTGAACGAAAACGGAAGAAGACTCCAGAGGGTCCTTTTTCATACAATTTAGTCTCTAGGGCCCGAAAAAGTATAAAATAATACCCGGGAGAACTCTTCCAGCCATGACTGACTGGAGCGCTCATTTTTCGTTACTAGCCAATCCGAACCAAAAAAGGGGTAAACTACCATTGGAGAGATGACTCTTCAAGTACCTTTACGAGTGTGAAGAAGACAAATTTTGCTCGACAATATTTTCACATTTAAGGAGTTTGAAAAGAGTTTAAAGAAGACTCCATTAGGGTTTCTTTTCGCGATGAGCGGGTTTAACGAGCCTGAAAAGAAGCAAAAACGACTCTGAACTTTGATACTAGGTTTAAAGAGCATGATCAAAGTATCGAAATTAGCGCTCGACGACTTTTTCCATTTTATGGAAGTATGAAAAAGTTCAAAAACGAACTTACCCATAGTCAATACAATTTACTTTCGTCCCTGCAAAAACTTTTTAAAAGACTAAAAGGGCATTTTTTAATGAAATAATTAAAAAATATTAAAATAATATAACAAAACCCTAAAAAACCTCATATAAAAGTCAAATGAAATAGTAAAAACATTTCATTTACCATTTACAAAGTTTTAGAGAGCTACTTGGAGCAATTGTGAGCAGATTTCAGTTGGATATTCTGGAGCCATTACCCATCCATTTTTCGAATCGTCTATCTAAGGTAGGAGCTAAAACCTTTCTCATGGTTGCAATCGTCTATCATGGTTGCAATTTTTTCTTTCCAAGCATTTTTATGAAGTTTTGGGTATTTTTACCCAAGGGTAAAAAAGGTTTCCCAGGTAACGTGCTTCTCCCTTACAGGAAAAGTGGTGCCCGTGGAAAACTGTGTTTTTTACGCCTACACAGGCTATGGCACCACTCTGTCTCAAGGAGACAGAAGCGGTGTCGTGAATCACTCCCAAAAACTAGATGCCCTATCCAAAATAATGAATTTCAAGCATTTAAAAAGATTGATTATGTGTCTAAAATACTCCATTTGTGGTTTTTGGCAGGTTATTACAGTCAAAATGGTGGTATGGAAAGCGAGACAACATGAGGACGATGATGCCAGAGATGGGGCAGATGCGGCTTCTATAGCTACTCTACAAGGTTGTGACCTTTTGAAATTCTTCCATGTTCCCAGTATGATATCTCATGTAAAGTTACTAGAGTAATTTTTGTGGATGTGGAACCTAGAACAACAATATTTTGAGGTGGGGGGGCATATCCTCACTGTGGAGGTGGAAGATATTTATTTTCTTACCAGATTATCTAGGCGTGGAGGGCCAATTTCATTGACAGGCTCCCGAGGGGGAGACATCACCACACAAGAACTCATAGTTTGTCACCGTTTCCCAGACACTAAAATGTCGAGAAAAAAGATACCCATCAAGGAAGTGATGGATTTGCCACTTCAAACAGTACTCTTCACTATGCAAAGGGTTGCAAAGAGCCAAGGGGCTCATCAAGCTTCCCAGACGCACATGTTGTATGCCCTGGAGGCTATGGAAGCCATCGTTTTTAGCTGGGTTGAAGCATTGCTTAGTGTGTTTAAGGATCAATTGACAAAGTGTCGACAGGGGGAACTGAAATAGTTTGGTTATAGGATTATCTTGGCATGTTTTGTTTTCAAGAGGGTACCTCTCCTGAGACCACAAGTGGTTTTTACTAAGTTGACAGCTCAATAGCCCTGCATGTTGCGATGGGTGTAGATCATGGCCTGCACTGGAGGTGGTAGAGCCAAGGTCAAGTACAGGAATCCCTTCTTCCATTGGTTGGACGACCAAATCCTCATGATCGAGGATTATGCTTATGCTGGGACCGACTTTCGAGGAGATCCAAATCTACCTTTACCAGTTGATGCTCAGCGAGTGATATTGGTAAGAAACAATGCTCAAGATGTTGATTATTTTTGTATTTTCATGTTTTATAATTTTTATGAATGATGATGAGATCTAATGTTTTCATGCAAATGTTGAAGATGCACGACCTGGGGGTTCATCCCCAATGGACATGCGAGTCGAGGCTCACTTTGTACACAGAGGGGGCGATGAGTTAATCGAGTTGGAGGACAACCTCAACCAGTTGACATTAGACATTCGAGATCCTGTTATAGATGATCTCCCTAGGCGGTACCAGAGACACACAACTAGAGTGTCGGGTCATTTCAGCCGCTTTCTCTAGAGGGTAGCTAGCGCTATCATGTGCTATCATGAGCACCACTAGACATTCTGCATGATGTATACACTAAAAGCTAGCTAACTTTAGGATTTTTTTCCATTTCGTATATTTGAAAGCCAGAGTGCTTCAGTCGGGGACTCGTGGCCATTATTTTTGTAAAACACTTTTATATACATACTTGTTTATGATGTTTATATGTGTTTCAAATGGGAAAAATGATATTTACATGAGTTTTTATGTCTTTTACTCTTTAATTTACAATGGACCATGTTTTATTTATAATGGTTATGTATGGGCATGTTGAGGCCTAGAAATTCGCAGGCGGCAACAGTAAGGGATTCTCCCCAATCAACATTCCCAACTAGCCTGTTGACTGTTTGGAGTAGGGAATCCGTCTGGTTTGCGGTCCGGCTACCGTAGGTCAAGAAACAAAACTAAGGTTTTACCGGTTGCGGCCTGGCCCACCGAGTTTTTGTATTTTGACTTAAAGAAATGATATGCAAGTGCCTAACTAAATGCAGGGCGATCAAGATGCAGGGAGCGGTCACAAAGTGATGCGCAGGTTCTTACCTCTCGTCTTTTGCTCGCGAGCAATCCAAACCAAAAAACAAAAAGAAATAAACTAACTATCTAAACCATCCCTAGGGAGCAAGATTATCATTTCGAATGAGCAATACATTTTCACATACATTAAAAAGAAACACAGATAGCCGATACTTCTTCTAAAGTACATGAACGCTTACAGATATTTAAATAACCAGATAGCCGATCATTTTATAACAACATTTATTGCTCACAGTGAAAAAATATCCCAGAAACCACTGAAGAACATTTAACCAGAACATAGGTTCAGAACATTAAATACTCTTACAGTAAATGAAACACAGCTGAAAACGAAATAGTTCCTCTTCAACCTTATTCATTGAGTTGCATTGATACATTCCACTTTACACTCTTTCTGATAGACAAAATTGCAGTTTCCTTTGCAAAACGAAGTAGTTCCTCTTACAAGCAAACATGTACAAAATTTTCTAGGGGAAAAAGCCCCCATTTCAGTCCTACTTCCAAATATTTTAAACTACAACTCTTGCCCCTTGGGCTCTCTCTCAGTGTGTGACTCTCCAGCATCTTCAACATTTCAGCTTCCTCTTCTGGCCGCTGCGTTTTCCCAATCATTCTCTATGACCGTTTATCTTCTAACCAGTAACTGATGAGTCTTCCTCGTCGATGCCTCTGTCATTCGTTTGTTTTGTCCTTTCCTCCGCTCTAGGTTGCTTCAGCGATCTATGGGATTCCTCCTGCAGACAAATTTGGTGCATTATTTATTTACCTGAGATCTTAAGCACTTAAACTTTCTAATCAGAATGATAAGTCCACAAGAAGCCAGCCTAGTTCATCCGGGCGAGTACTCACTTGAGCCTGGGGCGGAAAAATTATAAATCGGCGGTCGGCAAGCTTATGCATCGGATGGGACAAGACTTCAGGGGTCGCAACGGCGGAGGAGTACAAGGACCGGGTGCTCGAAAACACGGGCAAAAAGGTGAGAATCGGACGTCGGGGGGGAGAGTGCTTCGGGAACCAAGAAGGGTGGCTCATCCACAACGGCGGATGGAACAATGGCCGGAGATGGGCGACGAGATGGAAAAACTTAGTTCAGGCGGGGGAAGACAAGGTCAGACGTCAGATGATACTTGAATCGGAAGCCAACTATCTCCTCCCGGTCGCAACGGCGGACGAGTGGAAACTTATGGACAAGCGATTTAAACCAAACGAACCGGGCGTTGGATGAATCATACTTCGGGCGAAAAAAAAATGATCTAGGAGCCGCAATGGCGGATGAGATGGAACTTCGCAGCTTCCGATCTAACAAAAGAGGCCTGATTTATAGAAAAACTCGAGGATTCAAACCACTTTAAGGCTCAGGCACAGCTAGGTTCACTCCTTCATAGAAAGGCAACTCAAAAGAACAAATTTTTTCCTTCTCTTCGGCCAGTAAAATAGACACTCATGACTCAAACCAAAAAGAACGAGGCACATATAAACCTGCGGACATCTATTTTCAAAGTGCAACGAAAAAAGATATGCCAGAGAGGATCAAGCTTTTAACAATCACCAAGCAAAAAATTGATGAGGAGGGGCCCAGAGTTTAAGTAAAAAATTAAAATCGGGGAGAAAAAGTTGCGGGAGCAACAACTGGTGATTCCCTGGTGAACCTAGATCTCTGGGTGATTTCTCTTCGAACAGCAGACTATTCCGCAAAAACAGATCCATTGAACTCTTCCAGCTATACAGATTTCTCAATAACAGAAGTGTGTACCTTAATCATTGATGCTAGTCCAATGTGGGAGGTGGAAACCAAGACTTTCAAGTCTGGATAACTCTGTTGAGGCCAAAAATGAGTTCATTATTAATTTTCTTTCAGGTGGCTGACAACATTTGACACCACAAGATTGTAGCAGGTGATGAGCAGAAATGTTCATTTGTTCCTCATTCCCATGCCATTTTAGCAGCTTTTGTGCTTTTGGACTTTTGTCCCCTTTCATACGAGTCTTAATGCGTGCCTTTCTTACTGAATTTAAATTCAGGATCCTCTATCCCATAGTGCCCTTTTGTGTGAGTGGTGTGCTTAATGTTTTAGCTCACAGGCGGAGAGGATACTTCGGCAATTTAGTACTTATGATTCAGCTTTTGCTTTGATGCTTGGTGTCTTCATAGGAATTCTGACTCTTATCAACCTTTTGGCATTTGTTTCCTGGCATGGGATCATTTATATTTAACACTCTATTCATCTTTCTCTTCTCCATGGGTCCCCTGTTATCGCCCCTTAGACTTTTAAGTGTAAAGTGGACGGAGCCTCAACATAGTATTCTAGACTCTTTGGATCCGGTTTATCTTGTAGGGATTTAATCAGGACTTCAATACACACAGAGATTTCAAGAAAACTATTAGACTGGAAGAAATTCACATAGCAACGCACAGTATGACTACTCAGAAAGTCTACCATTCCCAGAGATTTTGGTGTCCCCCAACTAACCACGAGTTACGCCCCTTTATTGAAACCAAAAGACTTAAATTAAACCAAAAGAAAACGTGACTCAAAAGGCAAACAAATAGCTTATTTATGTACAAAAAACAAAAAAACTCAAAGAAACTTCAAGAAAAGTAAGGCTTGAGAACCAAACCGTTAACTGGCAAGTTCTCTTCCCATCCATGTAAATCTTGTAGCATAAAAGTAGCGGGGCCAAGTTTTGCTGTGATTTGAAATGGGCCTACCCACAACTGCTGGAATTTGGTATGCTTTCCTTTTTCATCGTGGGGGTGGTCCCACTTAAGGACTAAGTCTCCTACTTCAAAGTCCTTTTTCCCAGCTTTATGTTTGTCAAACCATCTTTTGACTACCTCTTGCTGTTGTTTGAAACGTTCTCTAGCCTTGGATCTGGCTTCTTCTGCTTTTAGGAGATTATATATTCTTATTTGCAGAACCTCATCATCCGACCCCCTAGACTCTTGAGCTAGTATGGAAGACGGTAGCGGAATATTGGGAGGCAGGATGGCTTCCTTTCCATACACAAGGGTATAGGGTGACACTCCTACTGTAGACTTGGGGGTAACTTTGTCAGCCCACAGGGCGTTTGGTAAGGCTGAGTGCCAACTTCGCTGGTTTTCTATGACAGTCTTCTCCAGGATTCTAATGAGGTTCTTATTGGAGGATTCAGCTAGGCCATTCCCTTGAGGATAGTAGTTAGCAGAGTAATGTAATTTTATCCCTTTCTCATGAGCAAATGCAGTCAATTTAATGCATGAAAAGTATTTAGCATTATCAAAGACTAACGAAACTGGAACTCCAAACCTGGTCATGATATGATCTTGTAAGAAGCTAATGACTTCATCTTCGTTTATCTTGCGCAATGGGATAGCCTCGATCCAGCGAGTGAAATAATCAGTTGCAGTAAGAATATACTTGTGCAGCAGGGAAGAATTTGGCTTTATTTCTCCAATGACGTCTATTCCCCATTGTTCAAAAGGCTCTGTGATCATTACCGGCTTTAGAGGTGCTGCTGCTCTAGGTTGTCTTCCACCACATCTTTGGCAAGTATCACATTTTCTGATGTGTGCATGTGCATCCCTGAAAAGTGTTGGCCAGTAGTAACCGGCTCTGAGAACCTTGTGGGCTGTAGTGTCCCCTAAATAATGTCCCCCAGCCGGGCCATCGTGCAATTCAGACATTACTTTCTCAGCATCTTCTTTCTCCAAGCATCTCAGGAGGACTCCATCATAGTTTTTTCTGAACAATACACCTTCTACGATTTGATAGGAAGCTGATTTCAGACGCAGAGCTCTTATTTGTTTGGAACTCCAATGTTCCGGTAACACCCCTGACTACAAGTAATGCACAAGATCTCTATACCACGACTCAGGAGCCGTGAATAAAGGGCAAACATCCGTTACATGCAAATCAGCTTCATCTTTCCATGCTTGTTCTTCATTGTTTGTCTTCCCAGTCATCAGTTTGCATAACCCT
>LPNX010530808.1:0-23916 GCA_001517045.1 Pseudotsuga menziesii
TGTTGATTGTTTTCTTCGCAATTCGTCTGAATTTGGTTGAAGATAGTCATCGAGGGCTCCAATTTGGTGCAACCTTTTGCATGCCTCCAAGCATACAAGTTGCTTTGTAACAGCTGGTTTAACATGTGGAGGGCTAATGACCTCGAGAACAGGTGCATTTGGAGGTATATCAGAATGCAATTACATTGAGCATGATAGCCATACCAAGATGCCATCATCAGCTATGGGGCGTATGGAGATGCATTTTGAACAGCAAACTCGGATGTTTGAAAATTCATAAATGAAAAGGCAGCTGTGAGTGTTGATGCTATCAAAAGAATTCATTTGTTGTCTTAGATTCATGATCAATCGGTTGATAGCTAGTGATTGATGATGAATTGGTTGGAGTAGATCTTCCAGCAGGGGTTGGAGGTGAGGATAATCATAAGTCTATTTGGGGGAGGAAGGTGGGTGGTTGGTACAAACGGATAAATTACTTAAATTGGCTGAGCAAAGTATCAAGTTTATCTCTAAATTTTGGGGACTGATTCTGATCTTTTGACTATCCTGCAAATGTACCTTGACTGCCCATGCCATTGTAATGGCTGTTTGGAAATGGGTTCTACAGCCATAAGATGATTTAGGATCCAAGGGGCTGAAAAAGAGGGATCGCCCCTGTTCTAAATTAGAACACAATTACTAACTCTCTAGAGTCTCAACCCTAAAGCTCAATTTCATGTGCCAAGTCTTTAATGCCTTCTTGATCTCTATCCACTTAGTATTTAGCAAGTTCTTGGACGCAGTCCATGTATTTAGTTTTGGTATGCACAGACAGGGCTGGGGTTTGAATACAAATATATTAGCTGTGTGTCAGGGGATACCACTGTGTGAGAGTTTGAAACCTGTCCTGCATCTATTGCCACCCCTTTTTAACCCCTATTCATAGAGCCTCTGTTTTCAAATTGGGAGAGTCAAAAGACTGTTCTATCTCAGTGGAAAAACTCTCAAAATGAACTTATATTTTTGCTACCGCTAGTGATTTAATTGAGGCTCTGCCTAGAATGTGCCCAGAAGGGGATATAAAACTCATGCTAAACGTGTGCAGAAGGATAGGATTCTATACAGTTGTAACAAGGGTCATACTAACGAGCTGAGGAAGCGATATAGCAGGTGCATTAATTCCTTTCTTTCCTACAAAGCGAGAATAAGTGGCATATGGAACTTAACCGTTAATACAGCCAGAGGCTAAGTGAGATTGTACTAACCGTGTATATAGCCAGAGAAGTGCCCACATGCATTTTGATGGCATTTATGCAAAACATTCCTGTTTTGATGATCCCACGATGTGCAAGGGGGTTTCGGGGTCTCTGAATGGCAAGCATTGTGCATTGTATTAAATACAGTCGTCTTCGGAAGCGTTCCAACACCTAATCGCCAGGAGGTTACTGATTTGTACATCAATGACCATATAAATTTGCCCCATTTATCTTCTGAATCTCGAAATAAAAAAAAAATCAGGCCTTGTCCCGGAAGCCCTGAAAAAAATGAACTTGTCTACATTTAACTTGCTCCAATTACTAAATATGTTGATAAACTAGTCTTAACTTAACATTTAGTCTGAGACACTTCTACCATTATATAACAAGAACCATAAAAATCGCAATTCCATTGGAACAATTGAAGCCATACAATACAAGAAACTTCAAAAACCCTAAAATCTATCCATGGGATCCGTGAAATTTTATTTTGCAGAGTATGAACCAAGATGCTATTGGAATAAACTTTATAGAGCGCTAAGTTAGAATAGTAATAGAATGCAACTCGAGGTGAGGTCATTCTGATTGTTGGTAGCTACTCTGCTCCACTCTCTCCGAATCTTGCTTCTGAGAAACCAAAGCCAAGCCAGTGAGAAAATGGACGGTTCCCGCGCGCTATGTGACTTTCGCTTTTTCTTTGGTTTTTTGAATTTGACCAATTCGCCGTTGGTTAAGTGACGGTTATGACAATATCCGTCGCTTAACCGACGTGTGTAGCCACATTTACAAAAAAAAAATATTTTCGCTTTTCCTTTGGTTTTTTGGCTGACCTTTTTGACCAACGCGTTGTCGGTTAAGCGACGGTTATGACAATATCTGTCGCTTAACCGACGTGTGTGGCCACATTTACAAAAAAAAATATATCTTTGTGATTTTTGGTAGGTTTAAAAGAAAAAATCCACGCGCCGTCGGAAGTAACCGTCGGATTTTGGATCGAAATGTAGTAGTGTGTCATTTCATTTTCCACTTTTTGTTTGTTTTGAGATTAGGTCTCTTTTACCTTGGTTCTTTGCTTGGCTGATATTTGTGAGTGGTTGTAGAGTCTAAGGGTTGTAGAGTCATATTTTTTGTTTTATCTCATTTAATTCAAAAATATAAAAACATTTTTATTTTTGCATAGTTATGCATTGTTTTCATTTTGCATTAGCATGGTACTTACATTATGTTTTCTTGGTGAATATTAGTCATATTTTCATTTAGGAATGATTTCCTATTCATTTGAAGAAAAAAAATTTCACTTCACGTAGTAGCATACCCTGTTTTTCATTCGACATAGTGCATTTGCATTGACTATTAGGTGTGCATTTTACTTCTTGTTGTGTCATAACATCATTAGTTGCACATCCATTTACCCTTTGAGTAATAAAGCCAATAAAAATCAATGCATAATAAAATGAATTACACTCTTTTCTTTTCTAGGGTGCACCAACAAGACTAGGTTTTAGGGTCTTGGAATAGTTCATTGTGAGTTAATTCTCCAAGACCAATAAACAAAACAATTAGGTGTCTGTCAAGGTGAGAGTGTGAAATCATTTATATAATTATTGTTTCTTAGGATCCTCCTCTTATAAGGGAGTTAAGCATGAGGAAGCATGAGCAATTATGATTTGGATGACCCTTGATTATGACTGATTAGCATCGGAGATATTTCTAGGATTGTATTTGTATCTGGGGGCCTTTGAGGTATTGGTTAGTGCACCCCTAGGGTAGTAGTTGTGCTTTCAGGCTTCGGGCTTTGTTACCCTGCCCATATGGTCAATCCCACCTATGACTGTCTGCCTGAGCATTGATTATATTGAGGTGACCTTAGTTTCCTTACCTACGTTATTGAGGGGGTATTTGCAGACGTTATTCTGCGGGTGTCCCAACGAGTGTACTATCCGTGCAATCGTCAAACTCAAAAGGAAACTAGAAGCCTGGAAGGAATAAGAAAAAAGGAAAAAATAATCGTAAGGGTGGGGATAATAATGAAAATGCTAATAATAATGACAAGAACACTAATGCTGGGGGGGACAAGCAGTCTAAACGTAAGGTGAAGTTTCCTTGTAAGTTGTGCAAATACGATCACCTCACTCACTTGTGCCCTCATATGGAGGATTCCTTGAAGTTCATAGCACAGGGTACAACTGTGTTTACCAATCCTTTAGCCAATAATAAAAATATGAAATCGAAGACTGTTGATCTTGGTTGTGCATCTGGTGGAAATAAAAATCCATCGGAGGCCACTAGTGGTCACGGTTGCATCAACATGGTCTGTGCTTCTAAAGTTGTGACTCATGCGAAAGATTATGGTTTGTCACAACTAGAACTTGGGAAAGAACCTTCCCCACCTGAGAGACCTTTGTGAATTGAAAATCCTACAGATAAACCTAAAGCTCCACCTCACATTCAGGGCACAATCCTAATTCCTGATCTGCCCAGAACTATCGAGGATTCGGGATAGACTCCTTGGGGTTAGCAACGATAGCTCTTCTTCCATGATCAAATTTGAAACCATGGGAGTACAACCTCACTTTCCTTACTACGTGTCTCTTTTGATTCATGTAGAGTGTCTTAACAACACCGTCATGCGTACTATCATTGATGAATGAGTTATTTCTTTCATGATATCTTGGTCTTGTTGGAAGGGCTTAGGTTCTCCCGTGTTGTCTCAATATGCCACCATGTTGACAGCTTTTGATGGTAGATCGTTTCATCCGCATGGAATTCTTCCTTCTCTAGAGGTCCAATTGGGAGGGAAGACCATCGTAGTCGAGGTCGAGGTGGTTGATACGCCCCTTGACTACAATATTTTGATGGGTAGGAATTGGATGTATAGTATGCAAGTCATAGATTCTTCCCTCTTTCAAGTGATATGATTTATGTTTAATGGGAAGATTGTTATGATTGATAAAAATTCATTCCATAATCCAAGTGTCAATGCATCATCGAGAGCTTCTATCTGGATTATCGATCATTCTCAGGTGGAAACTGTGAGTGTCGACATAGGTATGTATCCTTCTCTTATGGGAACCTTTAGTTTTCCTGTGCCCATTCTTATGATTAGGTCTAGTTTTGGTGGGGCTTCATCCTTGTCGAATTAGGTGTCTTTTCACACTACGCATATGGAATATCCCTGTATTCTTCCTTCACTGAGTACTTCAAGTGTTCCTGTTGAGACAAACATGCCATTGCTTACAACAATGGTAGTGTATCAGGAGAATCTTAATCAGGTTGCAGAGCCTAGTCCTTCCTCTTCACAGACGAAGGAAGAGGACTCGTATTTGCTTCCTGCGTGGGAAATAGAGTCATCTCACTCACATGATTTCCTTGATGATGTTTTTCCATCGGATGAATCTATTCTTGAGGCCATGTATTGGGTTGATCAACCTTTGGAAGAGTTGCATCATCGATCATATTTTCTTCCTAAGTTCGATTGTATGGAGTGTGATGACTTTATGGAGATTCTTAGCGAGATGATTGGTAGCCTCATGGTCCCATTAATCTCTCTTGGTTAGATGTATTATGGGAACATGGATAATTTGTCACCAACAATTCCTATCAATATTTCTCATGATCCTGGCAAGGTTAAGAATGTCTACATTGGGGCGGGTTGTTCCCCTGATGACATCAAAGAGTATACTGAGCTGTTTAAAGAGTTTCATGACATTTTCTCTTGTTCATATGAATAAATGCCAGGTATAGACCCTTGCATTGTCGAACATGGTATCAAGACGTATCCGGATGCAAAACCGGTTCGACAACATTTGCGTGCAGTGAATCCTAGAAAAGCACCCGCCATTAAAGCTGAGTTAGAGAAACTGCTTAAAGCTGGTTTTATCTATCCCATTCCCTTGATGGAGTGGGTTTCAAATCCTGTTTCGGTGGATAAGAAATAGGGATCGATCCACATATACACTGATTTCCATGACTTAAATCATGCCTATCCTAAGGATAATTTCACCACATCATTTATTGATCAGATTTTGGATGAGTCTATGGGAAGTGAGGTATTTTCCTTTATGGATGATTTTTCTTGATATAATCAGATTCAGATTAAGCCCGAGGATCAACACAAGACCACATTTATTTGTCCTTGGGATACTTTTTCATATCGAAAGATGCCCTTTAGCCTTAAAAACTCCAGATCTACATTTCAGTGGGCCATGACCTTAATCTTTCACGATATTAAAATGATTATCAAAGTATATTTGGATGATCTCGCTGCTCACTCTTGTTTGAGAGCGTGTCATCCATATCATTTGAGATTAGTGCTCGAAATATGTCATCATTATCAAGTTCGTTTAAACCCTCATAAGTGCATCTTTTGTGTGACTGTTGGTCATTTATTGGGATTCATCGTATCCAAGGAGGGTATAAGATTTGATCCCTTAAAGGTTGAGGAAATACTTCAATTGTCTCCCCCGCATAATATTAGACATCTTCAGCGTTTACAAGGCATGGAAAAATTCTTGCCGATATTCGTGGTTAATTTTGCCAACTTGACTAAAGTCTTTATGCATTTTTTAATAAGGACACCCCTTTTTACTAGGATGAGCGATCCCAAGAGTCTTTTGATGCTGCTAAGTGAGCCTTAGCAATGACCCTTGTGCTTAGTCCCCCAGACTATAGCCATGGTTTAATGACTTATGTGGCCATGTCCCAGGAGACAGTTGGTATGGTTTTGGTTCAGGAGGATGAGGAGCTCCATGAGCATGTCATATATTATTTGATCCAAAACCTTATAGATGCAGAACTTCATTATTCCCATGTGGAGAAGCTATCCTTAGCCACCATTCATGCGGTTCAATGTTTGAAACATTACATTCTCCTTCGCCAAACTTTGGTCATAGCTCATATCAATCTATTTTAGTTCGTCCTCATTAGAAGGATGATTGGGGGAAAATATAATAAATGGATTTTCATTTTGTAAGAGTTTGATCTCGAATTCGTTTCGGCGAAATCAAAGAAATCATTAATCTTTGTGAAGCTTATATCTGATTTTCCAAATTTGGAGGAGGAGGTGGTTTATGAGGATTTTTTTGTCGATGAGAATATATTCCTCATCTCAACTGTGGACCCTTGGTATAGGGACATCATCATGTATTTTCAAATATCGAAGGTCCCTACTCACCTCTCATGGGATGAGCGACGACGATTACGTCATGTAGCTAGGAACTATCTCATTCTGGATAACACTTTGTGCCACCATGGGGTAGATTCCATTTTAGATTGTTGTTTAAACCATGATGAGGTTGAGTTTGTGCTGAATGATTTGCACAGAGGGGCATGTGGTGGTCATTTATCTGGGCTTTCTATAGCCCAAAAAATCTTGAGAGGGGGTTATTTCTGACCGTCCATATTCAAATATTACATTAATATGGTGAAGAAGTACCACCCTTTCCAGGTGTTTACACATAGTATTTGCTCACGTCCAACCCCATTACATCCTATTGTCACCGCCAGTCCCTTCACCAAGTGGGGACTTGATTTTATGGATTGCAACCCAACTTTAGCTAGAGTGCATCATCATATTATCATGGCTGTTGATTACTTCATGAAATGGGCATAGGCTATGCCCACATTTAAATCCGACAGTGAGATAGCCACGCATTGCTTTTTCAACCAGATTATCACCCAGTTCGGCATTTTGAAAGAGCTTGTCACTGACCATGGTAGGCACTTTCAGCACAAAATGATGGCATAGTTGGCTTCCAAGTTAGCATAAAAGGAAGAGCACTCATGTTCTTATTATCGTCATGAGAATGGACAGGTTGAACCAGTGAACAAGTCACTTAAGTCTAGTCTCCAACGAGCCATCACATAAAGAAAGAATAATTGGCATATCATGTTGTATCCTGCTTTGTGGGCCTATAGAACCACGGTTAAGATTGCCACCAATTTTTCTCCATATCATCTTGTGCATGGGGTGAAGTCATTTTTACCATTTGAATGTGAAATCCCTTCTCTGAAGCTAGCTCTGGATCTTTTACCTGATACTTCCGCATTGGAAGAGCGTTTGGTCCACTTAGAGCAGCTTGATGAGGAGCATCGAGATGCCTTAGTGGCTCTAGAGGTTAAAAAGCATCGCGTTAAAGTCCAATATGATAAGTTTGTCCGTCAGAGGAATTTTAGTGAAGGTGACTTGGTACTTTTGTGGGATCAAGCTAAAGAACCCTTGGGGGAAGGGAAGTCCAATCCCATGTGGCATGGTCGTTACGTGGTTAAATGTGTCTTAGAGAAAGGAGCCTATGACCTGGTTGATTATGAATGGAAAGCCTTGGAAGATCCTAGAAATGGGATCTATCTAAAAAAATACTATGCATGATATTCAGCCAGGGCTTATTTTTGTATATTATTGTACATTTTTGCATTGCATAGTTTGGTTTCTTATGGTGATTGGGTTTGTTGATTAGATTTTGTTTCTTATGGAATATGTCGATGGAGTCTTCTGTTTGCATAGGACTCACTGATGGTGCTAGCCTCCACACTAAAAACTTAACTTCGGTTGCTTGGGTGATCTATACTCCTATGGGTCTAGTATTTTCTTCAGGAGGCGTATGTTTACGGACTTCTTCAAAAAATGTTCCTGAATATAGTTCCATCATTGAGTTATTGTGTGATGCCATTTGACATGGTGTTCATTCTCTTGAGGTATGTGTTGATTCGAATTTAGTGGGTTCACAACTTAATGGATTGTATTGCATTAGGGATCCGACAATATTACGAATATTCTTATGTGTTAGATTGCTAGAACAGAAATTTGAGAATATAACATACATTCATGTTCCAAGAATTTTTAATCAAGTTGTCGACTCATATGCTAACTATGTGTTAGATTGGCATTTGTTTCACAGACTAGAAGCATATCACAAACACATTTTACACACATGTACATAAGATAAAATCGATCATCATAAAAGTTTTTCATTAACTTCAAAATGTGACGTCATAATACATAAGTATCATATACAAAATTGGGGCTTCCAAGCCACCAAAATATACTACACAGTCATACAAAAATGAATACACTTAGGTCTCTAAGCCTGAGGTGGAGGAGGGTTCTGATCATGATAGCACACTACGGATCTAGCTAGCTGACAAAATAGTCGAACCCATGCTCGCGCTACTACCACCACCTCGTACTGCATGGCCTCAGGAAATTCCTTGACTTGCACCATGTGTACCCGTGTGTCAAACAAATAAAGTTAGTCTAGATGATTTGGAGTGTCTACTCCACATCCGCACCCATAATATCAGTATCTCTTCCCCTCCATCAATGACAAGGGAAGCCATCTGACTGTTATGGTCCTACATTTGCATATACATGACAAATTTTCCCTATGTGTCGTCACACCAAAAACATGTATTTTGAATTCATATATCAAAAAACACAAAAAAAATAAAAATTAAAAAATTAAAAAGTGGGTTTAGGATTCTTTACCTATGTCACCATAAGCTGGTTCTGGTGGTAGGGGCATATTAGGGTCTCCGTGGAAGTCTATCCCTTGATAGGGGTAGTCATCTATTGCAACAATATGTCTCCACCATCATGGAAAGAAATCTGTTGGGTAGGGGTTAGCCACCCTACCACCACCCATTCTGTGCATGACGTTTTCCCAGTGTCGCTGGGCTAGATCCTGGAATCCATGAGGATCAATGTCTACCCTAGGGCTTAGAATTGGCACCCACTCAAAGAAAAATGTGCTCAGTATACTGCCGAACCCAAAGTTCCACACTCTACCCATATTGCAGTCACTGAGCTGCTATTTGATGTTGCTTAACAACGTAGTAATCCAGTCATACACTGTAGGTCACATGCACTCTACTGCATAGAACATCATTGGATGTGAGGCCTGGTGGAGTGAAGCCAACCCTACAATCTTGCCTAGTGCCAAAAGTATGGCCTTCAACCCTAGAATCTGAATAGAGTTTGTCGAGATTTGAATACCAACCTTTTCCATTTCCAGAAAGCAGTACAAAGCTATGTACTCATCTATGGTCAGCCTGCCTCCTAGCCCATGAGATCAAAGATTCACCATCTCCCCTTGTTGAGACAAACCTGTGATGAAATATATGTCCTCAGCCTCAATGATGAGCGACATCCCATCTATTTGAAATGTTTCAGACTCTGGATCCCAATAGTCTACTAGTAGCTGGAGTAGTATTGGTTTGGCCCTCAGGCTGCGAAGACACCAAAACTTGTACAATCCACATGCCCATAATGCTTGTTGAACCATGAGATCACCTTGCACAGCTTCCTCAACATCACCATGCTCTCTTTCTCTCCACTATAGAAACATACTACACAAAAAACCAAGTTTTTGATGAGTCTTTACCATTTAAAACCTTGTTCGTGGCCTTGTACATGACTGTCTTCAAAATAGTCACATATGTATGCGGATTTCGGTGCATTTTATGTGTATGGCGAGCCCTATACAAGGAAAAAGGCTTGATTTTTGCAGGATGAAACACATAAGTTTGGATGGCTCAAAAAATTAAATAGACCATGAAATTTGAAAAAAATTGCATCAAAATGAAAGACAAAAGCATGAGAATCTACCTGGATGAAACGGGGAGGGATTTCGCTGGACAATGCTCCCAGAATTTGCTTCTAAATTTGTAAGCTCAAATGCACTGTGTTGGGTAAAAAATTCAAATCGTATGCAAATTTTTAAAATTTTCACTAGTTATAGAAAAAATTTGAAATTTTTACCCACTTTTTATTGTTTTGATCATTTATGACTGTTCTGGACCATTTGAACTAATTTGATGTTGTAGGAATCCATTTTGAGTGTGGTTTTGACCGTGGCTTTCACTCGGTCGTGCCTTTTTCAGGTATTATGTCTAAACTGGCATATAGGTTAGGTGTCACATCGATTTTCACTTTGCATAACCTTATGACCGTTTCACCTTAACCTTAGGTACGAACCCATTCTATCTTATCATGGAACCTTCTTGCTGCTTTTATAAGTGACATGTTGTGAATGGTAGAACTTTACCATACATGGGTACCCTAGTTAGATCGTGTTTTGCATTTGGTTCCCATGCCAACATTTCTCCTTTAGGGTGTGGGAGTCCTTTGTATAGTACCTCCATGACTTTTAGCAAGAGATTCATACTACTCTTGAAATTTATGCTGGCCATTTCCCTAGGACTCCCTTGTATATGTCAAGTTGTAATTGCATTATCATTCCTTTTTATTGCCTTATTAAGCCTTACACTGGCTACCCTGACTTTGATTATCATCCATATAGCCCGAGCATGTTTCATGTCTAGCCAAGCAGAGCCTTTTTATATATCCTTTGCAGCTTGATTCCCCATTTTTTACAGGGAGGGGACCTTCCCCCAAGTGTTGTTATCCTGCACATATTTCCTTGCATTGAGCATAGGTATGTTCCACTGCTTGGAACTAGTTTGTTTTCCCCTTGACACTCGTCTCCTCCTAGATTTGTAACTATAAAGAACTTTTATTCTTTTTCAAGATTTTCAAAATATCTGAAAAATTCCAAAAAAAATTCAAAAAACCAAAAATTCGGATAGGAAAAGATGTTAACTTTGGAAGCAGTCGAGTCATGTCACCTTCGAACAGAGCACTGTATATCACATTTTTTGGTTGCATTAATAGTTTGAATTTAGGAGTTGTACTCATTTCTCTAGGATTATCTCCACCAACTGGTTAAGCATCCAGTCCCTATGGATCCAATGTTGATGCTTCTTGTGTCACAAAGATGTCCCAGTTTTATATATCGAATCTATGCTTCCTACATTCAGTCACCATTTTCCTTTATGCTATTGTTCAAAGCAAGTTGAAGCCTGATTCGGCCATTCCTTAGTTGTCTTGACTTTTCATGTCAGCCATTCCTAGTACTATCACTGGTTTGTACAGATCTTGTCCTTACACATTATACAGCGTTGCTGAGTAACTCATGTTGGTTGATGGGGGATGCCTTAGTGCCCTCCTTCTAGAGGATTCCATCCCATCGACTTCAAATCATTTATTCTAGGATAGGAGTCTAGAGTCAATTGAGTTCCTTAAGACTTACAGTCATTAGTGGTAGGTTCTCTCACCATCAAAAGTTTGGGAGTACATCAATTTACCCTGATCCATGGATTCTTCCAAGTTTTCAACCTCAACACATTTATTCTCACTTTTTAGATTGCACTCTAGTACCTTGATTCCCATTTTCATTATCGGTGGGTGATCTTGCATCTATTAATGGTATACATCAATGACCAGCAATCAGATGATGGAACACTATGTTCTACCTCGACACCTCTATTCACATAGTAGGACATGTACTCATAGCAGTTTGTGTAGAAGACTTTCTAGATTGCTAGCATTCCACATATGCTACCACCTTGATCGTGCCAGTGTTCATAATATTTCAGCTCTCATGACTTGATTCTAGTGTATGTCAGATATCTTTAGCCATTATGGAGATCTTGATCCATTGTATATTTTAAGCTTTCATGTAGATCTTGATCCTTTGTATATCTTCATCATGGATATTTTGATCTATTATATATTGTATGTGGTGATGACCACACATGTCACATTTTGTATATCATCCCTATTCAAGGCAATTATACTCTTATGTATCTGAGACTGCTATATGTATTTGCAGTCATATGCAGAGATTGATTATTGTACTATACTATTGGATAGTTGGTTCTTCAACCTGACTCTTCATCACTGCACTTCTGGGATGGATTTAAAATGTATTTCGGCTAGCATGTTACCCGTCTGACCTCACACATTAGGGGGGCATCTGCTAAAGCTGATTTTACCACACATGGTTGATCACACTTTTATGACCTTCCCTGTCCCTCTGCAGACTCTTTGGAATCCATGGACCAATATTGTACCTTTTATGCTTCCAATATCATCCCTAAAAACACCTATTATTTGTTGTATGTGACTTTTAATCCCTTTCTCACGTATATACGTGGATATTACCCTTAAACCCGCATACATCGAGATGTGTTCATAAGTCCAAATAATTATGGAGTTTTCCTTGATGTGGATCCGAGTCACTTGTCTCCTCACCTTCCATATGCCTTGAGATCGCTCATATTTGACCTTCCATTACCCCATTGAAGCACTATATAAGGAACCCCTTGGATACATTGAAGAGGAGGAATTCAAGAGCAAGAAAAGTATAGTCCATTGTTGTCTTAGCTTGCTTGTACTTGAGTCTGCATCCCTTTGTCCCTTGGAGCAATTTTTTTTCTTTCCAAGGTTTCTTTTGGTTGTGAGCTTGCTATCGAGAGATGGAGGATTGAGGTGGTGGAGGCCCAGGTGCAGGACTCGATTTCTCTGGTTCGCAGACATGCCAACAGAGGTTGTCACTTATGTAATCTCTGATTTTATTAATAGAAATATCTTTTCCTATCCAATGATGTGCATTTAAATTAATATTGAATACATGGATGTGTTTAATTGCTTATTCATTAGTGATTATATATGCTAGAGTATGCCTAACACTATATTATATAGCATGCTTTCCTTGTTTACTGTTGTTGAGAGTAAATTGTTAAAGCAAGTGAGAGTGGGAAAATATCAATGGGGATTAACTTCAACCATCTAGAATAAGGTATGATTCGAGATCCTTTAGTGTTATATTTTTTATTTCTCTTTCATATTGGGAAGGGATTGATTTCTGCGGTTTCTCTATCTATTGTGGTACACCCCAAGCCATAGGAATTTTTCTCCATAACACCACCTTTGTTTCTGGGACAGTATCTTAAGATGTGTCCTCTCTCATCACATGTGTAGCATATGATACTAGATAGATCTCTTCTAGGGTTATTCTGGTGTAAGTGCTTACCTCTAGGATGATGATGATCCCTTCTAGTTTTCTTGGTATGTACTGTGAGAGCTTGATCTTCATTTCCCATATTTTTTTTATCAAGCTACTATTTCGAGCTTCTTCTTATGAGCATTCCTCCCATAGTCTAATGAAGGTGATTAACTTTCTTCTAGAACAAATCCCTTGAATGAAGGAGTCCCATGACCTAGGGAGACAATTGAAGGTGGTCATCACAATTTCTGCATTCTCTACTTCTTCATCTACTGCTTCAATTTGTTCTTTGATATGGGAGACCCTTATAAAGCATGATTGTATGGTCTCTCCATTATCGATATTCACATTCTTCAATTTATTTCTCAAATTCATATTTCGATTTATGTTATTCCTTTCAAATATATTGGTCAAGGAGTCAAACATTTCTTTAGGTGTCCTTAGGGAGGAAACTTGTGGTATGATGCTATCCTTGATTGAATCAGCAATAATCCTCTTCACCTTGATCAATTTCTTCATTTGTAAGTCCTTAGCCTCATCTCACTCTGGAACTGGAACTTATTCACTGATGTAGGAGTCCAGTTCATTTTCATCAAGAACTAGTGAGATCCTATGCTTCCATGCTCGAAATTTATCATCTTCCTCAAGATTTTCATCAATATTGGTGTGATGAGACATATTTAAAGAGAACCTCAAATGGAAATACAAAATATTTAGGTCTTACCAATTTTAGAAGCTGAAACTGGATCTTGAGTTGATCTTCTGCAGTGTTGGTTTTCTGGTTCCATGAAAAATTAGGGTTTGAATTTCTTAGAGTTCTACCCAACCAAAAAAATTAGATCTTGATCTCTAAGATTCAATTTTGACGAGGAGATCAATCCTATGTTGGGATCACTCAAAAATTCCACTTCTGTGAAAAGCCCTAAATTCACGCAGCAATGACAGGTCAAAAACTGAATATGCTTAGAATCAAATTTTGCTTTGACAGGAAGATGCACCCTTCAATGGAGGATTCAACCTAGCCTCCTTTTGTTGATGGATTGTGGAGAGAGACCGAAAAAGTAAGAATCCCTAGCTTTTGCAGCTACACAGTGTCTTCTTCCTAGGTTATCTCTAATACCAAGTTAGACTTTTATCAATTAGACAATATGATCTTAGAAATATTATCTAAGAGAGTAACATGCACAACAATCAATCACATAAATATTTTCCTCGGAGAAACCATAAAGGAGAAAACCCCACAACTTCCTCAGAGATAGAATGAGCACCAATGGCAACAATAAAACCCAAATACAGAAAAATGATCTCCAACAACTATTCTCTTTGTCACTTGTGTGGGATCCTCTTCTCTCACCTATACACTATAGCAGGCTGAGTGTGTCTCAAATAGAGAGGCTTACTCTCTATTTATACTAGTTTCAGACTTGACAATTACTTACCGGGTTCGTCTTCTCTAGGATAGTCTAATAACCCTAGTGCCCCACAACTTTGGGAACTTTACCCCCGACTTACAAAGGAGGGTTAATACCTATGACTTTACATGAATTGATTACACTAATGACTCTCCCGATAGGAACATTAGGGACTAATGAAATACAATATATAAAATATACAAGTGAATACATTACGAAGTTAGAAATACATCAACATTTTTAATGTTCCAATTATTCATGAATCAATCACTAGATGAGATTAACATACAAGGGCCTATTAATCATAACTAAACCTATGATAACGATCTGAATCTTAGTGAGCACATAGTCTAAGTTTATATGTGGAATTTATAAATCCATACTTTTAATTAATTCTAAAATGGAACATTATGGGCATGTAACTTATGGAGCAAGTAATCAAACTTGACATCATCAAAAATACACCTTATAAAATTGTAGTAGGTAGAGAGTTAATATTGGGAAGAATATGTCCTAAAATTGGCCTTATTGCACGTAATTGTTGATATGAATATAACTCTTTTTCTCCAAATCTCTCTTTTATATTCATGGTGTATTTGATCTATCTACTTTTGTCCATGTTCCATCTATGAGTTAGAATTCCATATTTGTAGTCCTCGTTTCTTGGAATTTATGAATATCCACCCTCAAGTTCTTGATCATTGGTATTAGATCTATTAACCACTACATGGGAGTGAGGGTTTGAAGCATAGTTCAAGTTCAAATATTTGTAGAAATATCCAACCTCCTTTTGGCACTCTTAAAGTCCATTTAACAGACCATATTATAAGCATCACAATTGGTCCACATGCACTACATTGTTTTTATACTCTTGGAACTCCATTAACCATTGCATGAACATCATACATGTATTTCACTATATACATTGGTACACAAGATGTAATGTACTCTTAAACCAATCAAACCAATGTGAGGAGACATTAACTAAATGATGGTTTCTAAATTATGCCCCATAACCATAGTTATGAATCTATGGTATCTAAAATACATGTGTAGATACATAATAAAAATACACAACAAAATTAAAAATATATCCACACACACATGCCTGCATATATTAATCATTATAGGTTTCAAATAAACATTGCATATTCAAATAGAAAAGAATATTTATTGTTAAACAAGGAATATCCAAGAAACTAGTTATTAAGAGTGATTTTACACCCAATCGTTGGCACACCATCCAACATATACTATTTATGTTGAGACTCCATCTTCAAGATGAGCTAGGATTCCACCAAAGTGAAGGAAAAACCTACAATATTATCTCTCTTAGACCACAACGTATTCTTCTCTCTATGCTTAGCCAAAATCTCATTTAGGGATCTACAGGGATCTCACTAAGCCATGATATCTATTACTCCTTCAACCTAGACAAAAAAATACAAGGAATCAGTTTCCATTCACTAATCCATACTTACCTCGGGAAATACAAACCTTAAAATTCTTATGAGTACTTGCAGTAAGATTCCAACCTATTGTAGGCTATTGGAGAACCTCCTGCAACATTGATTCATGTATTCTCAAGCAACCAAAAGTATAATAACTAAAGGGGTAAAGGTTCCTAGCTTGACCAACCTATATGCTCACCTATAAACATTTATTTTCCCTTCAAATCTACATCTTTCTCTCCAAATTTAATTTCTAGGTTAAACAAAGTTTAGTATTAGTCTTGAATAACAATAGGAACCTCTACATAGTGTGGAAATTTGCATAAGAGAATGATGGAATGAGTGTTGACTCTAAGGTTTATGATATAATGGTGAAAATACAACTAACATAACTTCTCACCATAGAATAAAGGAATCTTGGAAGCTGACATAACTGTCACAAACACCATGTCTCAATAAATGTATGAAGTGACTATTTCGACCAAAGTCACATATTCTTTCAATGTTTGGATTTAATATTCAAGAGAATGTAATTTTCTCATTTAAAGCACATGACAAAATTTTGGATGAGTTATAAGGTTGACACTTGGTAGCATAGGATTTATTTTCGCATAGTCCCTGTTTCCTCTTCCCCTCTAGTGGAATCATAGCCTCTCTAGTGCTCTTTACACAACCATATCGGGATATTTTATTTTTTCCAACATAATATTTGCAAATATTTTGAATTGGCATGATAAGCCAACAATATGTTCCAATAATATATATACATCATGCATTCCCAACGATTCACTATTTGGACCTTGGCATTCATCTCTACACTAGGAATCCATACTAGCTTATTTACATCATTTACATGTTTTCATTAAATACATTCCAAATCGAAACTGAGGGTATTACACAAAATTTTCAAAAAATTATTTTCATGTTGCAAATGGAGGTTCCATGATCTCTACAACAACCTATGCTTCTTTACAAACCCTTGGAATCATGTACATCCACGTTCACTCAACACTCTCAAGTCAAGCATTATTTCATCTTCATATCATCATGAAACAACTTCAAACAAAATATTCATTCATATTGAATTTTAGTTGAACTCATGGTAGACCTTTCTCAACACACACATAATTGTATGGTTTCCACAAAAGCACAATGATAGATGGATCATTGGCCAACCCTACTATGCTAACTTTAAACAAATGCTAAGACCTCAGTAACAAGTTGTATAGTTTTTTCCATTTCTCATCCAATTTTTTTTGTTACCTCAAAGGGGTATTCCATGTAATTTCATTTTTCTACCTCATTTGAGAGATACAGTCAATTAGATATCTAAAAGTGTTTGACACAAGAAGGCCACTCACGCCTTGAGTTTTAGTAGAAATTTCCTCCTTCCTTAGGCTACCATAGAAGAAGTTCGATATACCAATGGAAATATCCATCTAATAGATCAAATGGGTCTTTGATGGAATTTGATTTCATTTCCCATAGGAAAATTTATGAACAATTGCATTAGCTACACCCCAACTACATGAAAAATCAGAAATCGTTCATGACCTTTTAAATTTTGAATTTATTAAATCCCATTGTAATTTTTTTTTACAGATGTAATTTAATAGCCATGTAAAATTATCCAATGTTATACTTCGAGGCTAGGATAAATATTTCTATTGCCAACTCGATTATGGTCCATCCACAAACCCAATATTATGGGTAAATCACACAAAAATATTCATGTTCACTAGCAATTGACAAATGTAAACATGTCGGTACAATATATAATGGGGTGTTGTTTTCTTCCTAATAAAATAATGTGGACCATCATTTTGTTAGGGGAAAATATTTATCCAAATCCTAGGGGAAAATATATTCTAAGTTCAAAGGTCAGTCATAAATCTATATTTTTAATGAAATGTAAAAAGAGAAAATGATAGACGTGTAATTTTTGAAGTAATTAAAGTTGACATGGTCAAGAAAACACCTTATAAAATGGACTTGGAAAGATAATTAAGATTCAAAAGAAATATTCTCCAACTCTTCTGTAACTCTCTTCTCCAACCCTCTCTTGTATTTTCTTGCTGTATTTCGTTTCGCTACTTCTATTAATTAAGATTCTTCTCCAACTCTCTCTTGTATTTTCTTGGTGTATTTCCTTTATCTACTTCTATTAATTTTCATTCTAGTAATTTCATATAATCTTTTCTCCCCTCTTCACTCCACATTGAAGCCTTCTAGATCTCCTTCCTAAATATTTAAATCAAATAACTAGCGTACCTTTATCATAAGGGGATGTTATCATCTTCTACAAACTAGACTGTATTTTTTTTCATGGGTTTTCCTCGTTGTACTAATAATTTTTTTATTTCATTTTCTATCGACTACACTACACCGATAAAATTCAACACTATCCAACCTAGATAGCCATCGATGAAGGTGAGAAATGGTTTAATGATAACTATCCTATGTTATTGCTTCAACCACTAGGTACCTGAACATGTCATTTTGTATTTTATTTTAGTTATGAATCACAATCAATATCCAATATTTTGATGTCATGTTAAATATTGCAATAGGAACAATTTGTTACGTCATTGTTATCCTCTATATTGTAAAGATAGTTGCAATATTTAGCAGATAGATCCTAAACATTTGGTGGAATTATTCCATTAATAAAATGTATTGTTCATTTTCAATGTTAACAAGATTTCCTAGTTCCTTTAAGGAGTTGATAATGTTTTTGAATCTATAGTAAACCATTTCAAATGCTCCCCCCATGACTAAAGTGTTATTTACAAAATTTGCATGGTTGCTCTATACATATCCTCTAATAGTACGTATGGCTAGAAGAGTTCCCTATTGTCATGCTTCCTCTAGGTTACATTGAATGGTACTTTCTAAGAGGAGGATGTAAAGAAGAAACGAGAGAAAAACTCATTGTTCAACACCTAATTTTCCTTGAAAGAAACAAGATGAAACTTTAAATATGATACAAGTTAAAAACTTCCAAATTAAAAACATGTAGAAATATTTCAAATCCCATAGATGTCAATTTTTTAGATAACTAAAAAGGTTGAATGTTGATGGATCATGGAAAGATAACACAATAGAAAGTTGTTGGCAATAAGGGAGCATATAAGAATTGAGTTAAATAGAAGGAATGAATTGATATTTCAAATCCCATAGATGTCAATCTTTTAGATATATTTTTTTAGATAACTAAAAAGGTTGAATGTTGATGGATCATTGAAAGATAACACAATATAAAGTTGTTGGCAATAAGGGAGCATATAAGAATTGAGTTAAATAGAAGGAATGAATTGTCACAAGCTTTAACATAATGGACTTATTTGGCAAATGATTTCTCATTTTGTGAGTTTATTTTATGTAGCAATATCTATGGATATCAAAACAAATATTTTAATCTAAGACTTAGAAGTTGTTTATTCATGTATATGAAGAGTAAAATCATAGAAAAAAAAGTTATCATACTCTGCCTATCACCAAAAGGATAATACAACATATTCTTCCTTGGTATAAAATGGGATTAGCATAGGTATAAATGATATATTTTTTCAGTAGGTGAAATTTTTTTTAAGACTTAAGTGTTAATTTTTCATATTTTATGAAGACTAAGTAATGATACTAGCATTTAAGTTCCTTTTATGATTGATATTTTATATTATTTTTGTGGATAGGATGAAGGTTTTTGGAATGATGTCCATGTGATGTCTATGGTCATATTTCCAAAACTAGTGTATGTCGTATCATTTATTATTATTATTTTTTTTTAATAATAACTTTTCTTAAATTTAATAGTTCAAACATGTTTTTAATACTTTTCAATTGATCTATTTCATTTTGGGAAAGTCAATAAAGTTGTCGTGCCATCATCTTATTTCACTTCCAATTGTGTTTTATAATAATCACATGATTTCAAGATGCTTTGAAAAAATTAACAAATCATTTACATGATTAGTCCCTTATTTTCTAAGTTTATATTTAATAATCTTAAATATTTAAGCATATTGTATACAAGGTATAGTATTTCTAATTTTTGCAGAGTATTTCTGCAATCAAAGTGCTAAGGAAAGTGTCATTTTATCTTATAAAAATAAAAAGTATAAATATAAATATAAAAAATAAGAATATAAATATAAAATAACTAAAATAAGAATGCATGCATCAATATGGTGTCACATAGTGCAACAGGGTTTGTCGATTTGATTTCTCTAGACACTTTGTAAAATCAGAGTTTTATTATTGATGATGGATATACTTTAGTTAGTAACCTCATCTTATTTTAATACTTAACATAGGAAATTGGTTTGATGGTTTTATAACTAGCATAGATCCATCTTAAACTTGGATCTAGAAAGCACTGAGAGGGATCCAATTTCTTTACATATAAGTTATTTTTATAGGATCTCCTCCATATTGGGCTGAGAGCACCTCGCTTCTCTCGGTGCAATGAATTTTATTTTATTAAATTGCATTTTCTTGAATTATTGACAATACACAAATAAGATTTTATTTTACTTGTAGTAATAATAATTGGGTGTGCTCTAATAAGTTTCCTTCATGACTATTTTGAATTCATTATTAGAAGCCTCTATTTTAATTATTTGAAAATATTTTTACGTCCATATACATTTTTATTTGAGATTTGGGGTGGACTAGGGTTTATTCTTTTTCATCTAGTGAAGAGGATGAGACAAGTGTACTCTCCAAACAATTATAAAAAAGGAATATAATGAATACGTTGTAGCTAGGTGATGAATAGATAACTCTTAGCAATGCATGGATAAGGCATAGTTGATGAATGGATAACCAACAATTCATGGAAGATAGCTAGAAGAATGTGAGATAAAAATAAAAAGAATATAAAAAAAACTAATACTAGATAAATGGATAACACTATGAATGTGGGTGATAACATGTAGTGGATAACTCACACTTCAACCAATTTAAGAAGAATATGAAGAATAAAAACATATTTCCAAACTTTCTTCCATTCCATAACTATCTCTCAACCATTTGATCCTTATCGACGTTATCCAACCACAAACTATATGGGTGTGCTAATATTAGGTAAGGGGAAATAGATAAAAATCTTTTTTTTTAAATAGAAATTTAAATAATATTTAAATTTATTAATAAAAATTTTATTTAAAAATAACTTTATGTATTTTAAATCTTATTGTAGTCATTCCACCAATCTTTCTACCCACTTTGATATTGGCTTACCACTTAAAACATTTATATAAAATATCAAACTATATTTTTATATAAAAAACAATAAGACATGTAAAAGTTATTCATTTAAAAAAAAAGTCACCTTCAACCAAACCAAACCACTATAAACTAGGGGTCAAATAAAATTTATGATTTCTATAGAGTTTATCTAAAACAATAAAAACATAGACCAAAACAAATCACCAACAACTAACCAAAATCAAATTTATCATTTCTATAGATTTTATGTAAAACAATAAAATCACCAACTTTATGGTTTATAAATTTTATCTAATACAATAAAAACATAAAGTAGTGTTAGGAGATACATTTTATCTAAAATAATATAAAATATAAAATAAATTTATGATTTGTAGAGATTTAATTTTAAACAATAAAAATATAAAGTATTATTAAAAAATACATTTTACCAAAATAATATAAAATATTATTAAGTCATGCATTCTTTTTCCCAAACAGAAATAATAAATTCTTTATATTCACATTCTATTCACATTATTGAATGAAAGATAATAGTTTACATCTCTATACATATTATATTATTCCATACACATTTTTTAATATCATACTCCCATACTACTCCATTACCCAACTTTCAAAAATAAACAAAAGTATAAGATTACATATTATAAGAATGATAAACTTTAATATCATACTCCCAACCAGTATCAACTTAAACTAAGAATAAAAATTAAAAATTAAAATCCCATAAAAGCAAACTATACCACTACTAACTGTACTTTAATCTCCTTATGATAGTTATCTTAAATATCTCATAACCTTTATACAGCATACCAGTCTAAAGATAAACACCAAACTCATATGGATTTAAAAAAAACAGAAAAACTCAGGTTATTATCCTGAAATTCCTGAAAGTGTAAAATGCCTTTATCCATTCCCATAGCTCTTTTTGATAGAGCATCTCTCATAAAATCTTTTTGATAGAGTATCTACCAGAAAATTGAACTGCGAATAGACATAGAAGAAAGATAAAGAAAACAGAAAAACTCAGGTTATTATCCGGAAATTCCTGAAAGTGTAAAATGCCTTTATCCATGCCCATAGCTCTTTTTGATAGAGTATCTGTCATAAGATCTTTTTGATAGAATATCTACCAGAAAATTGAACTGCGAATAGACATAAAAGAAAGATAAAGAAAGATAAGAAGTTGAACTTTCGCTTTAAATCCAGTATCGCCTCAAAACTGCCACCTTAACTGTTGTAATCCATTTGCCCAATCTCCTAAAACACATTTTTTAGTTGACATTAAAAAGAAAACACAAAAGAGCGACTAGCTCTGCTCGCAAGTTAGATTGAGATCCACAATTTAAGGGATATGTTATTTAACTAAGCGTCCACAAAAATCTCTACTTGCTCCTAAGTTGGTTCCAGATCCACAATTTAAGGGATATATTATTTTAACCAAGTGTCCACAAAAATCTCTACTTGTTGCTGTATGGATGTACCAAGAAAATAGTTATTTAGATACAAAATGGAATGACTACAAACCTTAAAAATATTATTTAGAACATAAAAGAGGAAAATCCTTACTTGTCTTCTGATAGTTATAGGTCACGACGGTAATCTTGTTGAGCTTGAAAGGGGCGGCGATAATTTTGTTGATCTTCTAGATGCAAATCCATGTTTGTAGCCTGATCGTCATGTGGAAAGAATTGCAGTGGAGGTACAAGAAACAGGTTTGCTAACTGACCGCCGTTACCAAACCCTAAGAAATGCGAGGAAGGTAAGAGTGGAGGCACAGCCGCGTTTGGAAGCTGATAACCAAATCCGAAGAACCCTACTGGCCGGGGACGTAGAAATAGAGGTATAGCCATGTTTTGAAGCTGACGACCATCATGAAATCTGAAGAAATGTGGTGCAGCTAGACGTGGAGGTAAAGCCGTGGTCCTCTGTTGAGCTTGTAAATGACGGCCATGACCTTGAGCTTGTGAATGCAAATGCATGTTTGCGATCTGGTTGTCAAGTGGGAAGAATTGTTGTGGGTAACGGCGATAATCTTGCTGTAAGTCACGGCGATAATCCTGTTGAGCTTGTAGATCCAAAAACATGTTTGTAGGGCGCTGATCGTCATGTGGGAAAAAAGGTGGTGGAGGTACAAAAAATAGGTTTTCTAACTGATCACCATCTTCAAACCCTAAAAAATGCGGGGGAGGAAACGGTGGAGGTACAACTCTGTTTGGAAGCTGATCACTGTATCCGAAGAAGACTCCTGGGGGACCTAGCGATGGAGGCATAGCCATATTGTTTTCAAGGTGATGAGCATCATCAAATCTGAAGAAAACAGGTGGAGCTGGTGTCATGTTTATCACGAACTCTGGCGGAGGTAGCTGTGGAGGTACAACCATATTTGCAAATTGATTAACAATTTCGTTCAAATCTGGTTGAGGTACCATACTGTATGGTGGAAAACGTTGCCTATGACGACCCTGCGGCTGTGTGGATTGTTGTCGTCTTAGCCTTTCCAAAGGAGGTCCGATTTCCAGATCAAGCAACTTAGGTTCTTTCTCCCCCAATTCGTCCAATGCTTCCGCCTTAGCAGCCAGAGCCTCATCCTCCTCTATCACATTCTCTGTCAAACGACACCTGTTGCACCTGTTACATATTTGGGAGGGTTTCCCAGGCTGTGAACCATATGGAAGACAACTAACACAAAAATGTGGAATCTCCGAAAACGAAATTGCCTGTCTGCAAACGTAACACATTA
>LPNX010530808.1:34659-83716 GCA_001517045.1 Pseudotsuga menziesii
CAAACACCTGTATGTCTCCCCCCTAAACCACTACCCATTTATCTCTGCCTATAACTATTAAACAACCCCCTATTGTTCTATGTTTGATAACTTAGCTCACCCCCCAAACCCATAATACCTCCCTTACTCTCTCTCTCTTCCTCACACACACACACACACATCCCCCTAACACCTCTATCACTCCTAACATATAACACCTCTCTCTCTCCACTCTCTCTCACTCCCCAACTCATCAAAATACACTTAGCTCGCACCCCTATATCTATTCCCCAACCCTCTATCTCTCTCACACATAGACCCACATTACACATACACAAGTCACTCCCTACCACTAACACCCCCCTCTTCCCCCCAATTCTTACTAATCCCTCCTCCTCCTCTCCCTACCTCTAACCCCCCTCCTCCTCCTACCTCTCACCCCCCACTTCTCTGTTAGTAACCCCTTCTCCACTCTCTCTCACTCCCCAACCCATAACACCTAATAACCCACTCCCTAGCCCCTAACACCTACAGACACACGCATGTCCATCGGAATCCCCTTACCTCTAAACCTCCGCTTCCTCCTACCTATAAACCCCTCTTATTCCCCCTAACTCAAACCCCACCCAATCCCTTCAATCCCCTAACAATCCATCTGTCTCTATGTCTCTCTCTCTCTCTGCCCCTACCACTAAAACCACCCTCCTCTCTCTCTCTCTCTCTCTCTCTCTCTCTCTCTCTCTCTCACACACACACACACATGTCACCCCATACCACTAAGACCCCCCTCCACTCTATCTCTCTCTCCCTCACACATCCCTATGTCCCCCCACTACAACTAATAACCCCCCTTCTCTCTCCCTCTCTTCCCCAAATATCCCCCCTAACTCATAGTAGCCCCTCCTCTTTCCCCCCAACTCTTAATTACTCACACTAACTCCTTCCACCCTCTCTCTCTATTCCTCCTCCATAAATCTTACTAGCCCCTTCTCCACTCTCTCTCACTCCCTAACTCATCCAACTACACCTAACCCCCACCCTCTCTCTCACACACACACATGTGCGCGTGCGCGCGCGCGCACACACACACACACACACACACACACACACACACACACACACACAAATTTTCCTCCCCCTACCACTGTTATATTTTTAACATTTAAGCTATATGATATTAGGATCTTATCTAAGAGAATAACAAGCACAGTGATCAATCACAAGAGACAATGAACAAATAGATTTTTCCTCAGGAAACCATAAAGGAGAAAACCCCTCAACTTCCTCAGATATAGAACCAGTACCAAAAGTAAAACCCAAAGATAGTAAAATGATCTCTCGACAGCAGTAGTCTCTCTCTCTCTTGTCCCATCTTCTTCTCTCTCTCTCTCTTAGTTATGCGCTACAACTGAGTGTGAGTGAATGTGTATGAATGTTTGTTAAATAGAGAGGCTCCCTCTCTATTCATACTAATTCTCGACTTGACAATAACTCACAAGGGCCGACTTCTCTAGGAGAATCTAGTAACCCTAGGGCCCCACAACTGCGGGGACTTTAACCCTTGATCAGTAAGGAGGGCTATACTCTATGACTTTACATGAATTGTTTACATTATTGAAACTCCTGATCATAACATCGGGGCATGACATGACTCAATTACATTACAGATACTTCTCGAAATCAACATTGTGGTACAATACATAAGATATACAAGTGAATACATTGTGAAGTTACAAATACATCAACACTCCCTCTTAACTAGGAAGGTATTCTCTCGAAACAATTTATCAGCACAAGTCTTCTTCTCTATATCATCTAGATCATAATCAATTCATCTTCATCTTCAAGTCATCGTCATCATCAAGTCATCTTCATCAAGTCTAGATCATCACTTAATCTGGAGCATCACTGGATCATCATCAAGTATGGATCATCACTTGATTTGGATCATCACTACTGGATCATCACTGGGTCATCATCACTGGTGCTATCTCAATTCTACTCGTCATAGGAAGTTCTATAGAGCCAGCCCTTTTTGATTTTTGTTGTAGGCCTAACCTTCATGTAGGCCTTCATCGTCTTCAGCACTTATATTTGGCCATGGAATGAACCATGTCAAAAAGGACCGCCCAGAACTTACATCTGACCATGGGAGGAAAACATGCAAGAACCATGTTAGAAAGGCACGCCCAACACTCACATCTGACCATGGGAGGAACAAATCCAAAACCCATGTCAGAAATGCCTAGTACTCATATCCGACCTCATCTTGTCAGAAAGGCTCTACACTTACATCTGACCTCATCATGTCAGAAAGGCTCTGCGCTTACATCCAACCTCATCATGTGAGAAAGGTGCTCCAATTACATCTGACCTCGGCATGTCAAAAAGGCATTGCACTTACATCCAAATTCATCATGTCAGAAAGGCTCTGCACTTACATCCGACCTCATCATGTCAAAAAGGTGTTGCACTTACATCCAATCATGTGGGAACACATCCCTCAATCACATCAAAATGGATCTACACTAATCATGTGAGAACACATCCCACAATCACATCAGAATATCTCTGCACTTATCATGTGGTAACACAACCGACAATCACATCAGAGTACCTCTGCACTTATATATGATCATGTGGGAACATATCCCTCAATCACATTTGAATGGCTTTGCACTGATCATGTGGGAACACATCCCACAATAACATCAGAATATATATGCATTGATCATGTGGTAACACAACCCACAATCACATCAGAGCATCTCTATGCTTACATCTACCCATGTGAATCTCAGCCTTCTAGCATGTCATAAATGCCAACGGACACATCAATTCCCTTTGGAGTGAACCTTGATCTGGAGAACACCAAGTTTCTCCATGAAGTACTCAAACTTTACTCTAGCTAATGGTTTGGTTGGTACATCAGCTATATGCTCGTCCATTGAAACATACTGGAGCTTCACTACTCCTCTCTACACCATATCCCTGATATATTGATACTTGATCTTGATATGATTTGACTTGTCATGGAACACTGGGTTCTCTGACAACTTCACAGATCTCTGTTTGTCGTAATATATACAAGTAGCATCCATCTGGAGATCAAATAAATCAGACATTAGCTTTCTGAGCCACACTGCCTCACAACTAGTTGAACAAGCTGCAACATAATCTGCTTCGCCTGTACTCAGTGCCACATAGGATTTCTTCCTACTAAACCAACAGATCACACCTGATCCCATACTGAAGCAACAACCTGAAGTGCTCTTTCTATCAATGGCGATGTCTGCCCAATCTAAATCCACATAACCTTCCAGTTTAATCTTCTGACTCCTCCTCATACTTAAGCCCATAACCAATAGTACCCTTTAGGTACCTTAGAATATGCTTTGCAAGAATCAAGTGAACATGTCTCGAATCCATCAAGAATTGGCTCAATGTGTTCACAGCAAATCAAATATTTGGTCTCATATTTTCCAGGTACGTCAAGGACCCAATCATCTGACGATATATCATAGCATCAACCGCTTCTAATGAAGCATCACTCAATAGCTTCAGGTTTGATTCCATATGTGTGGTCATGGCTTTGTAGTCCATCATCCCAAACCTCTTTACGATATCTACTGCATACATCCCTTGTCCCAGGGAAATTCCATCTGCATTCTGCCACACCTCCATGCCTAGAAAATAGTGCATCATACCCAAGTCGTTCATTTCAAACTCAGCAGCAAGCTTCCTCTTTGTATCAGTAATCAACCCATCCTAACCTATTACAAATAGATCATCTACATATTCTAGGAGTATCACTGGGTTCCCTTATTCAACCTCATAGTAAAGGTTAGAATCCGCTTTACTCTTGGTAAACCCCAAACTAGTCATGAAGTTGTCAATCCTGTTGTACCATGTCCTGGGTTCCCTTCTTCAACCTTATAGTAAAGTTGTCTTGACATCCATCTAGTGTACTTTCCACTTCATTACTACAACTAAACCAAGTACTGTTCTAATGGAAGTATATCTAACTATAGGAGACAAAATTTCTTCACAATCTATTCCTTCTTTCTGGGAGAAACCATGAGCCACAAATCTTGCTTTATATCTATCTATGCTACCATCTGCATGATGCTTGATCTTATAGATCCTTTTGGAAGTCACAACATACTTCCCATATGGTCTTGGGATAGCACCCCAAACATCATTCTTCATGATCGATTGATACTCTTCAATCATAGCATCCTTCCATTATTTCTTTTTTGCCGCTTTTTCATAGTTGGTAGGTTATTTATCAATGAAGTCACATAATAGGGATACATAACCAGAGCAGGACTTGGTTCTTTGACTTTCTTTGTATATCTCTTCTAAAGCACCATAATTTTTTGCCCCTTGGATATCTTCTCGTACCTAGGCAGGTTTCCTCTTGTGAGGTTTCTTCTCCATGAGGTGGATCTATAGGTTCTTCTATTTCTCAATCTTCTTCTGGAATTGCTTCGTTCATGGTTGTGTCATGAATTCTGGGTACTTCTGTTTGTACAGGTTATTCAGCATGTATCTTTCCATATTTGTTGTAAGTTGAGTCTTTTTCAAATGTTATTTCCCTTCTGATGTCGATCTTCTTGAATCTTGGGAAGTATATTTTGTAATCCTTTGAGCTTTCAGAGTATCCCACAAATATACCCTTCCTTCCTATTGGATCTAAGTTTGTCCTCTTTTCTTTTGGAATGTGTATGTATACTAGAAAGACAAATATTCTTTGATGACTGAATTTTGGTTTCTTGCCAAAAAATACTTCTTCATGTGTCTTATTCTCGAGTACTCTATGTGGAGTACGGTTTTGTACATACACAGTTGTTCTAGCCGCTTCTTCCCATAGATGCATGGAAAGATATTGATCATGAAGCATTTCCCTTGTAGCTTCCATGATCATTCTATTCTTTCTTTCTGCAACCCCATTCTATTGTGGATTGTATGGAGTGGTCAAATCCCTCTTAATCCCTGAATCATTTCATAATTCCTTGAATTCATTTGATGTGAATTCTCTGCATTGTCTGATCGAAAAATATTAATCTTCTTCTCTGTGTAGTTTTCGATCAAGGCTTTGAATTCCTTGAAATTCTTGAATACTTCATCTTTGTTCTTCATGAAGTATATCCATGTCTTCCTAGAAAAATCATCATTCAAATAAACATAGTATATGTACCCGCTTAATGAACTAGATAACATCGAAAAAATAGGGCTTCCTGTTCTGGGAGCTTCCCTCCATTGTTTTCAAAAAAAGAGTACAATGGGCAGCTCAACTTGAAGAGATATATCTTTCTATCCAATAAGATCTGAAAGATTCCAAGTTTTGAAAATTAGGGTTTCTCTGACCCTACATCCTAAGATTAACCCTACATCCTAAGATTATGATATCCATTAGCCTTGAAGCCATATTTGAGCATAAAGAAAAATCTTACGCTACCTGAATCTTTTCCCTGCATGCGCCTAAGATATTACACAATAAATATAGTAAAACTAATATCACCAAAACCAGGAAGATATAACAAATCCCTCGATACCCCTCTACATTATTCTATCCAGAATAATAATGCTAAGAATAGTATTTACAAGAAAATAATTATCTAATACTAATAACTTTTTAATCTAGCGTAAAAGAAAATATTTGTCTTAGCGTCTCAGGAAAACTGCACATTAGCAGATCAATTAACCAGACTGAATATAACCTATACTTTCTATCAAAAGAAACATCATAATATGGAATTGAGAAGACATATTCAAGAAAAGAAATTACCTAGGAACAAAATGTAACAATAGCATCTTAAATATCTTATTTCAAAACCTTTCAAGCTACTTGATAAGGGACTACCTAGTTCCACCCTACAATAGATAATTGCAAATGTTCAACATCTTTCAACCTTTGTAGATATCACCCCTAAGATGGGCCAAGCTTAATAGAAACTTAGAACTAGGATTCTTTGTGAAGCTCTTGCCTTTAAGTGGATTTCCTTATTTGCATCAGCTTCCTCTTTTAGGAATTATTTGTTTCCATGCCACACCAATGGAACAAATATAGCTCTTAGTACACATGGAAATCCAGGCCAGACCTTTTTGGGAAAGTAGGTAGTCTTTCCTCTGCAAGCTCCTCTATCTACCTTCTATTCTTATCTTCTTAGAATTTTTTAAAGGGAAGGGATTGCTCTCTCTCTTTTCGAGTTCAGAGGGTTATGATCAAAGAGAAAATTCAAAAGGAAGAAACAAAGATGGATTTGTTTGTCATGAGAATGATAAGAATAGCTCAATAGCCTCAATGATTAGTTAGTCCAAAATAGATCCCTAATAACCATGGTTTCTTTTTTAGCACTAGTTGTCTCATATCATGTTGCCAACAATATTTAAAATCCCATTGTTATAAAATATCATTGTTTGTGATGTCTCACATCATCCATACGTTCAAACTATAACTTAACAAAAACATGTACAATATGTCTAAAAAAAACTTGAAAATGTCACAAATATTACACTTATTCATTATATTTTATGTTGTTAATTTCTTTATTGATTTTTAAACTTACAAATAAATATTCTTTATTTATCTATTAGCATTCATCCTTTGTCTCCAACTAACTATTAGGTATACTACAATGGTTTTTATTGACATGTGCATGCTTAACTTGTTAATATACTCATTAAATATAGTTTAATTAACTAAATATGGTTTCATTTTTATTTTTATTTATATGCAAAATTTCGTAATATGTTTTTTATGAGTACTTATAATTACCAAATAAATGTAATTATTAATGGCCTTTTATTACTATAGATTAAACATACTTAGTTGTGTTATTTATTACTCATTTATATGTAGGAGTTCAATTCTCTCTTGGCATCTTATGCTGAGGCTAAAATTGTGTGTCTTCTCCTCGGACTAAATTTTAATCATATTTTATGGTGACACGTATAAACTTAAGTGTTGTCTTAGTTTATTTTTAGTGTTAAGTTCTTCCCGCACCAAAATGACACCCCTCATCCACTCATGGACACTTAACCATTCAACCACTCCACCTAGTTGATTCCATGTCCCTTTAAGTATTTAGTCTTATAAATCTACAATTGACAATACAACTTAGGAATTTACATCCATACTTAGGAGTTTATTTTTATACATCTACATGTGGAGTCTCTACTTGATCCCTTGTCATGAGGGAGTACACAATTTCACTTTCAGTTACAAACATAGGGGCATAGAGGAGGGACATTAGATCCCCCCCTCTTAAAAATAACCATGTCCTATTTTGTTTTATCTCTGCAAATATGTTTTTCCATCTTTTCTTTCTTTGCATTTGTATCCCTTCTTGCATGTCTTCAATATTCTTGCTTTTCAAACATGTACTTACACAAGCAATGCAAATTCTTTTCATGATTTTAGCACAAACATATGCAAACATAAAATCATAGGAATGGTAAACCATAATTTCTTTGCAACAACTTATTGTTGCATTTTCATAACAACTTCTTTCAGAGTTAATTTTACTCACAAAATTTTGCATTTGCATCCCTTCTTACATGTCTTCAATATTCTTGCTTTTCAAACATGTACTTACACAAGCAATGCAAATTCTTTTGATAATTTTAGCACAAACATATGCAAACATAAAATCATAAAAATGGCAAACCATAATTTCTTTGCAAAAACTTATTGTTGCATTTTCATAACAACTTCTTTCAAAGTTAATTTTGCTTTATTATCCTAATCCTTCCACCAACTTTGACATTTACTTGGCATTTTAAATACTTTATATAAAATAAATACTTCATATAAAACAGGGAGCTTTGCTTTTATATAAAAAGACCATAAAACATTATATATATGACTACGGAAGGTCTGTCATATGAAGAATCCAAAGCAACCAACTTTCCATCTCAGGCTTTAGAGGCATAGTGTGAAGAAGATGTTGAACTTGCGGCCATATTTCCCAAATTCGCTAAAGATTTCTTCCTACAACTTGCTCGAAATTCCACTTTGCCTGCAAAGAACAGAAATCACTTGAATTCCACTTCGCCCGCAAAGAACAAAAATCAATTGAAATTCCACTTCGCAACGAGCAAAAATCAACAGGCGTTTAAAGTATCTGAAGCCTAGGATAAGACAAGGCATAAACAAAGGCAAGACACAACTTCAAGCCGTCAAATACCAGTCTAATGAACAACTTCAAGCCGACAACAACATTCCATGGATACCCGCCTAGGTGCATCTACACCGCCTAAAGGCATGAAAATAAAAGTAATTAATAATAATAATTTAAAGAATAATGGGAAAAACTTAATAAAATGAAGAAAAATATTGTTTGGAATATCATTAAAATAAATTAAGGGAATAAATTTTTCTAAATCAAAATATTTAATAATAGATAAACAAAAATTGGTGATGATGGTGGTGGTTAATGTGGACTCTAAGTTTTGACCAATGGCACCTTGAGAAAAAGGAAGAGAATTTTTTAGTATGCAATTTTATTCCTATAGTCAAATACCTATAGATAAACAAAAATTGGTGATGATGGTGGTGGTTAATGTGGACTCTAAGTTTTGATATATGGCACCTTGAGAAAAAAGAAGAGAATTTTTTAGTATGAAATTTTATTCCTATAGTCAAAAAACTTGAAGAGAAGATTTTCTACCTCGCCATAAATTTGGCAAGTTAGGAGGTTAGGAACGTCTATATTGTATCCAAGATTAAGAAACTAAGATCTAATGAAAAAAAATTTACTTATTTTATATAATATATCATAAAAAGCTGATTTTGGGTAGAATTGCCTTCTAAATTTGGTCTTAGTGGACATGAACCACCACCACCATCATCATCATCATTAGAAATGAATTAGATTAGAATAAATAAAAGCCAACACTAAGTGGCCAACATACCAAACCCAATAGACCCTAGAATTAATAAAAATATTTATTGTCATGTAATTGATAAATATAATTAAACTAAAATAAATAAGTAATAAAAGTAGTGGGAGTAATGTAATAAAATAGGAAAAAATATGTATTTGAATTCCATTGAAATAATCTAAGGTAATTAACATAGATATCATAAAATTAAAACATTAATAATAGCTAATTATAATAGTCAATTCTTTCTAGCTCATGGTGTGGGAAGTTTCTAGCAAGGAAACCCAGGTTCATTACCCGGATGGGTGAGTTAGTTGGGATGAGACATCCAAAAACACAACCATGTTAAGGGTTGATATGGCTTAGTTCGGGTGTGATCCCGAGGTGATTTTGTAGGCTTAGATGTTGTACTACCCCCTCGTAACATTTTAAAGTAGCTCTATTTTAAGATTTACTCATGAGAGATAAGGATCTTAGGCTTACAAAAAGAACTACCAATGAGCACGTTGAGGTGCTAGGTTCTCGAAATAGTTAATTCTCTCTATTTAATATGGTGGCAACTTGGAGCTGTGGAAACTGAGATTTAAACTCAGGATTCTGGGAAAAGGGGTGGAACTCTTGCAGACAACTAAGTTTTGAGGTTCCTAAGGTTGGGTGGTGTATGATTGCTAGCATTAGTTTCTCCCATGTTTGAAACAAATATGTATTCTAGTTAACCAAACTCTTGTTGTTGGCAGAGATTTTTCTTAAGGAAAAGGAAGCACGATTCGCAAAGTTGAGGATGATGCGCAAGACAAAGGATGGCGCACAAGGTGGAAAAGTTGATAAACAGTCGACTTGATCATATTTTTGTAGTTTTTGGTCATGATTTTGTAGTTTTTGATCTGGATTAGTTAGAAAGTTGGTTAAAAGGGACCATCTTGTAAAATACTCTAGCCTGTATATAGAAGTAGGAATGTAGTAGGAAGTAACTCTTGAATGATGAATGTTGAGATATGGAGCATGATTGTATGATCTTCTCGACCTCTGCGAAATATCGCATTGTATCTATTGTTTGGGTGTTTGCTTCAGGACTTGATGATATATTTTGATATCTTGTTTTGGTACGAAGAGTAATATGACATGAAGGAAGTTGATGGAAACACTTTGTTTTGTGTCTTTTTGGTTTTTCTGTGTTAAATGATGTTATCTGAATGAATCAATGTCGCAGTATGTCTGTTATTTATAAATGATGTGATGCTTCTGTGTTTTGAATAATGTCATAGTGATCAATTAGTTCATGAGTAAAAATTTCATTGAGATATGATGTCTTGATGTGATCTACATGGTCTATGATATGAATAAGTAACAGTAAACCCATGCCTAGATCTTTGAGTAGTGTTGCAATAGTTGAACAGTAGATTCACAAAACCCCTCCTACTTACTACGGAAATGTGGTTCCAAAAAATCTCCCTCAAACATCTCTGGTGAGACTTCATTAGCTTCACAAGTGTTACTGGACAAGGTAAAACCTCTCTATGCTAGTGCTCAGGGAGATCACTAAGTTAAGGGTGTCAACATAGTGTGAACCCCTATCGACATCTTTGTGTCAACAAATGGTTCATGGCGTTTTGGTAAGGAAAATGAAGCAACGTGGACAAAGATGAGGATGATGTGCAAGACCAAGGAGGGTGCGCAAGTTAGAAAATTCGACAAAGAGCTGGCTTGATCATAGTTTTGTAGTTTTTGGTCCAAATTAGTTAGAAAGTTGTTGAAAGTGGACCATCTTGTAAAAGGCGCAAGCACATATATAGAAGTAGGAATGTAGTAGGAAGTAAGGCTTGAATGATGAATGTTGAGATACAGAGCCTGATTGTATGATCTTCTCGACCTTTGCGAAAGATCGCATTGTATCTATTGTTTGGGTGTTTGCTTCACGATGTAATGATATATTTTGATTTTTTTTATTGGAAGAGTAATATGACATGATGTATGTTGATGGAAACACTTTGTTATGTGTCTTTCTGCTTTTTCTGTGTTAAATGATATGATTAGAATGAATAAATATTGCAGTATGTATGTTATTTCTGAATGATGAAATGTTTCTGTGTTTTGAATAATGCAATGGTGATCGATCTGTTCATGAGTAAACATACTGTTGCGATATGAGGTATTGATGTGATCTACTTGGTCTATGCTATGAATAAGTAAAAGTCGATCCATGCCTAAATATCTTAGTAGTGTTGTGATAGTTGAACAGTAGATGCACAAAACTCATCCTACTTACTGCAGAAACATGGTTCCGACAGTTCTCCCTCAAAAATCTCGGGTGCGACTTCATCTTCTTCGCAATTGTTGTTGGATAGGGTAAAACTTGTATGGGCCAATGCTCAAGGAGATCATCGAGTTAGGGGTGTCGATAGAGTGTGAACCCCTATGGACAGGTATGTGTCAAAAAATGGTTCCGTTGTTGGGACCATAGTATGAGGAGAAGGAGGATATGTTGTGGAATTCGACAAGACGAGACATTCAGGATTGGTTTGTCTAGAATGTTGAAGAATTAACAGCAAAAGATCAAAGTTATAGATTAACGACAGAAAAGTGGCTGGGAAGGAATATCAATGAATACTTCTTCATTGAGTTTTTTATCATCTTGTATGAGTGGTTGGCACAACTGACCTATCAGAAGACAAACTTTCAGGGAGGTGAACCTACTTTGTGGAGTCCATAGATGATTTAGCACCTGAAGGAGGTAGACAATAGAGCATTAAGGGTTGTAGAAGTGTGGCCTGACAGCATATTGGAAGGATACATCTTTGAGTTTGTGGTCGACATAGTCAAGTCTTATAGCGATGAAGAAAGGGAATTATTCAAAGGGATAAGAGGTAGGTTTCTATTGTATTTGTAATTGTGGATTAAAATGTTCATCTATGAAAAGGGTATATTGAATCTAAACACTGACGGGTAGAGATCTAGTGTGAGGAGGTTGCAGGTACAGCAGAGACGAGGGTTGGATGGAATGATACGGGGTAGATGAATGGGAGTTACGACGAACCTGCAAGGGATGTCAAGGAAGAATGTGGCCTTCTACAAAGTGGGGTAAGGTTTCAACAAAAGAAGAGGCAAAGGGCTAAGGAGAGTCCTGCTATGACCGAAACAAAAAGTTATGAGAGAATATCACAAGGGACTAAGTAACCCTACAAAGATGAATAAGATGACCACGGTACACCTGAGCCCAAGGATAGTCCAACCCAGAGCAATAACATTCCCACACCTGTGTGCACTGCGTCGCACTCAGGAAGAGATACCGGATCGACACCAAATTGGTCGATGTGTCATCAACACACTAATAGTAGTTGATCAACGAATATAGGAATAAGGCCCAGGATGGCGGGAGACGATGTAAAGTTACCTTTGTTTCATGGGAATAGCACTGAGGATCCTAGAAAATATTGGTTTCTATGTGAAGCAGTCTGGAGTGTCAAGCAAGTCCTAGATGAGGATATTAAGAAGGGTCAATTGGAGACAACATTTCTAGGTTGTGCATTGGACTGGAGCATGAAGTTTATGCAAGTTCCCACAGGGAACCCAATGAAGACTCTAGAAAAAATTAGAACAGGATTGATCAAAGAGTTCAAGAAACTTAAGTCTAAGTCGCAATATATCATGAAACTGAAAGAGATCAAGCAATACCCAAATGAATCAGTCTGGGATTTCGATCAAGGATTTAAGATGTCGATGGAAAAAGTCAGCTTTAGAATGAGTGATGTGCAGCACATATAATGGTTCATTCTGGTGCTAGTACCACATATCAGAATGCCATTGATGCAACAAAATATTGTGACATGGAGCGAGGCTTTGGAGATCACAATGAAGCTAGAAGCCTCACAAGTAGGAGAAACTAGAGTTGGAATGAATCAGATCCAATCACAAATGGCAAACCTAACAATCAAATTGCAAGATATCAAGAAAGGAACAGAGCATCATGATGAGATATGGTGTACTCGAGTCACATAGAGGGACATCATAAGGATCAATGCCTAGATTTTTTAAATTATTTGATGTAGAGAGCTCCAAATATGCTAATTCAAGGTTTCTTGCCATGGTGTCACATCTATCAAGTTCATGGACATCGACACGAATATTGTGTGGACCTTTAGAATATGGTATCCAATCCTACAAATTTGTATTGTACTTTTGGTCAATATGTTGGTTAGGAAGACAAGGATTGTCGAGCATATGATTTTCTCCAAGATAGAATGATGGATGCACATTACATGAAGGGAGAAGAACACCAATCGGTGAAGAGACCACCACCGTAGTAGCCATCGCATGTAGCACAGCCATAGCCACAACCGAATTTTGTACCAAAAACCACAGTTTGTACCATAGCCACAACCGAATTTTGTACCAAAACCACAGTTTGTTCTAACAAAAGCTCAGTATAACCAAATGTAGTATGCTCTGCAGTAGCAGCAGCCACTACTCATCTGCAGCATACTCAACCACAGTATATCCAACCACAACTGAATCCTGCGAAGCAACAACAGTTTAATCAACCACACTATCAACAACAAGGAGGATTTCATGGAGGATTCTGAGGGGGATGAAATGGAGATTTCAGTTGAGGAGGAGGACGAGGTCCCAAACCTATGCAATGTTACAATTGCGAAGTATTGGGAAATTATTAGCGAGATTATCTGAACCTGCAGTCATAATGTATCTACTATACCGATGTCAATCATAGAGTTGAATATTGTCTGCATCTGATTGCAAATTAGCAAGCGAACAATGTTTTGCCGCCACAAAACCAAACTCATAGTGTGAATCAGAAAATGAACTAGCCGTTGAATTCGCCACCAAACCAGAACCAAGGACCAATGGTTGGGAAGATCTAAGCGGAACCTAGGACTCAACCTGTTGATGTTAGTGTCATTACTCATGGAGGTGTGACAACAGGATATGATGGTCCAATCTTGCAAATTCGATTAGAGAGCCGAAAAAAGGTGCAATTTGATTTCGACACTAAGAGGGATATGTTCTTTGAAACACATAATATCATCATAAGAGATTCGGGTAAGTTACATATTTATGAAATGTCACCTGTTTTTTATTCAACACTGGTAGCAGGACCATTGTGGAAGCATTATACATTGCAATATTTCTTTGAATGTTGTATGTCCTTGCTGGAAGATCCTGATGCACTAGCTAATATCTTAAGTATGATATATCGACTAGAGAAAGGATGACAAGAGTCTGCTATGAATTCCTTGCATAAGAAGAAAAATGGAAAGTATATGAGGATGAATGTCCATATTGGGGTTTACAATGTGGATCAAATGCCAACATTTTGACAAAGTAGACATGGGAGAAGATGGGGAAACCATAGTTTGTTTGGTGGCCTATGCAACTGCGACTAGCTAATTAGGTGAGGGTGTATTCCATTAGCGAGTACCATGCTTAATGGTGGAAGTTTAAGGAATGAGGACATATGTGAATTTCACTGTTATCAATATTGTCGATGAAGGAAGCTCATATCATTCATTACTGGGGATCAGATGGGAAAATGATAGCTCGACAATGATCAACTTCAAGAAGTGCATAATGACTTTTGAGAATCGCGATATCAGATTCATATCCTTGATGAAACTGATTGAAGGAAGAAGGTACGTCGAACCAGTAAAGGAAGAAGTTATAGGGGGATGGGACCATGCGTACAACATTTCAGAGGATTATTTCCATCCCACTAAATACGAAAGTCTAGGTTGGTGAAGATCTAGCTCTGCGTCATCAAATTCTGATGGTGCGTTGGAAAATTGGTTGAATAAGATGCATGAGATATTGATTCGAAAGTGTGGAATAATCACTCAATCGCTATGTCAAGTTGCAATAGAGGTTTTCCAGTTACCTACATAAGAAGTATTTCCTAATTTTCTTGGATTTCACGCTAACTTTGAAGATAGGGTCTCAGAACCTTGTAGGCTATTGGCATTGGATGAGGCATTGAAGGCCACTCCAGCATGTTGGTGGGTGACACACAAGAAATTGATCAATGGTTGCTCATTGTGTCGCAGGTTTATGGAAGTTCGCTTTGGTGAAGCAGAGTATTATCGAGTTGAGAAGTATGATGGCCGCAATTATCCCAGTGACCATTTGGTTGCAGGTCAAACCATGTGGGTGTCATGACTAAAGGATGAGTAGGTACGTGCTTTTGTACACACATTGGATGAAATGTCGGGACAGTGGTATATATCAATCGAGCTTAGAAGAGACATCACAGCATGGGAGGATTTGTCGATCTGTTTCAGTCACACCTTCATTTTTGTGGATGTTGATATACTAATTCATAGCACACTACATCATATCCACGATTTGCTCTTGGAGAAAGTTCTAGTTGCATATCCTCTGGAATCACGTGAGGTACCAATGATGCAGTCCATGATGGAGTGCTATAATGTAACAGGAGGACTTGATGATAGATATGACCAAAGGAACATCAATATTACATAATCAGAATGAAGATGAAATATCATGACACCAGAGATGCCGACAGACAAAATTCACCAACCTTTGAAGATTCAGAAAGGTCAACATTGGGTTAGAGGAGGAACCAAAGTTCGTGAATATTAGAGATTATTGGGATGAAGAAACTATGGCAAAGATCACTGATTTTTTGTATGAGTTTCAAGACTTGTTTCGGATGAAATTTTCTGAAATGAAAGGTATCCTAGGATATTTTGGAGAAACAAAAAATCCCACTGAAGCAAGAGGCAAATCCCGTGAAGCAGCATCTGTATCGCCTGAATCTGTAATACAAGAATTGAGTAAAGGATGAACTGAAAAGAATGTTGGACACAAAAATCATAGAACCAGTCAAAGAATCAGAGTGGATCAGTCCAATGGTCATGCAAGATAAGAAGATAGTAGAGGTATGTATCTGTGTCGATCTCGGTCAAATTAGCGACGCATTCCTTCATACTGCATTCTGAATGTTGTTTACTGATGAAGTATTCGAAGATAAAGGTGGTAAGGAGATCTATTCGTTCATGGATGGATTTTTTGGCTATTATCAGATCAATATTATGAAGGAGGATTGGCATAAGACAACTTTTGTGACTGATTTGGGATGCTTCCAGCACATGATGATGTCATTTGGACTCAAGAACACACCTACGATATTCTCCAGGATCGTAGTTTCTACGGTTAAAGACTTTATTCAGAAGTTCTTGGCAGTGTACATGGATGACTGGACGGTGTATGGGTTGATAAAGGATCACTTAGCAAATTTGTGATTGATGTTGGAGCGGTGTCGACAACATCATATTGCGTTGAATTCAAAGAAATTCATATTTTATGTGTCGCTCGGTATTTTGTTGGGGCACATTGTATGTAAGGAAGGGATGATGGTTGATCCAGCCAATATTGCAATTATTTTTAACTTACCCCCACCAACGAATGTGAAGTAGCTCAGAGTGACATTAGGACATATGGGATATTATCGAAAGCTCATAAGATGATACGCTGCGATCACATCACCAATGGATAAGTTGTTGAAGAAGGATGTACAATTCAAATGGATTCATGATTGTCATGGAAGTCTCGACAATTTGAAGAAAAATATGGTCACAACACCAATATTGGTATTTTCGGAATGGACAAAGGAATTCCATGTCCATGTTGATGCGTTGTCAATGGGGTTAGGAGTGTTGCTGGCACAACCAAGTGAAGGGGATTTCGATCATCTGATTTATTTTTCCAGTCTGAAGCTATTATATGTAGAGAGGAATTATACAATGACTCGGAACGAACAATTGACGATGGTCTATGCATTACAGAAGTTTAGATACTATCTGTTGGGAGGAAATTTCAATATGTTCAATGATCACTCCTTATTGAAATACTCAGTGAATAATCATCTGTTGCGGGGGGGGGGGGGGGGAGATATGACGTTGGCTACTACTCTTCCAAGAGTTTGATTTAAAAATCATTGTGAATCCAGGTCACTTGAATGCAAGACCTGGCCATTTGTCCCGAATCGAGACAAGTGAACAACCAATGAACATTGGGGACGAACTACCTGATGCAAATTTATTTGAGTTTGGAATGGTTGATGAGTATTATGAGAAAATAGTTCAGTTTTTATTGAAAGGAATGGCACCTAAGGGGTTCACCACAAATCAGAAGAATAAATTTGTTTTTCGAGCCGTGGATTTCCAATTGATTGCTGAAGAACTCTATAAAATGGGGCCTGATCATATCTTACGTTGACGTGTGCTACCACATGAACATGGAAGAGTATTAGCAGAAGCACATGAGGGAGTTGCAAGAGGACACTATGGAGGTCACGTAATTTCCAAGAAGGTACTCCATGCAGGACTATGGTGGCCAACTCTACATGGTGATGTTGCAGATTATGCAAGGACTTGCGATGTTTTCCAAAGAATAGGGAATCTATCATGAAGGGCTAAGATTCCCTTAGTACCTTAGGTAACATTGCAACCATTTGAAAAATGGGATGTAGATTTTGTGGGACCCATCAACCCACCAGGAAAAAGGATAGGTGAGAGATATATCATCATAGTGACAAATTATTTGATCAGGTGGGAGGAATCTGCACCAGCAGAAGATTGAACTACTGCGACTGTACCAAGATTTCTATTTGACAATGTTGTAACTCAATTTGGTTGTTCGAAGATCTTGATGAGAGATCACGGGAGTCATTTCATCAATCGAACCATCAATTTGCTAACATAGGAATTATGGATTAAGCACAAGAAGAGAACTCCATATCATCTACAAGATAATGGGATAGTTGAATCGTTTAATAAGGTATTAGAGCACACACTCACAAAGGTCTGATGTGCAAGCCACGATTATTCAGATTTAAAAATTTTGACAATCTTATGGGCTAATTGCACTACTTGCAAATGGTTGTTAGGGAAGACACCATTCAAGCTGGTGTATGGGTAGGAAGAAATGATGCCAATGGAATATATTGTTCCAAGTCTATGCATCACAGCGGTGATAGGGATGGATGACAAAGGATCACTAGAAGAACGTCTAACTCGGTTGGTGCAGCTAGAAGAAGATCGGTTCATCACTAGAAATCACTAGTGCGTTGAGAAAGATCACCAAAAAGCATGGCATGATCAATACATAAAAAAAGAGCACTTCCATCAAGGTAATATGGTATACCACAGTAAGTTTGCAAAACATCAAAGTATGTTGCAAATGCATTGGCTGGGTCCTTATGTAATCAATTTCATTACTGACAACAATGTGGTACAGTTGCAACAATTAGATGGTGCAATGTTGCCTAAGTTAGTAAATATAATTCATCTCAAGCCCTACCATGAGGGCCCAATGTGACATGATGCTTGAGGCATTGCGTAATGAAAAAAATGCATGAGTTGGTACTAAGGAGGCTGTCGCACTGGAAACTAGCGGCAACGCAAGAAAAAGTGTTAGAATCATAGCTAGAAAGAAGTGTAGTGACATCCGCAGGGACACAATAGAGTCAAATGATGCAGTTGATGTAGCAGTTAAACTTGTTAGGAGATGACGATGTTAGACAAGACGCACATTTATGATGAATCTAACTATTATATCGAGAGGATAGACAATGTATTTGGGTGATAAGTGGCTGATATGGTCATGATGATCAAGAAATATTTCACTCAGGTGCTCCTGTGCTATAAGAATCCATGGGGTGCGAGGTGGTAGGACCATTGTGATTGTTGAGTGAGTATATCAAATTCGAGTATAGAGGGCAAAGAGAGATAAAAGAGAATTGTTGAGGAGTTGTGAGTAATTTAGAGTGCAACAATGGCACAAGATATTTCGAGTGGGAGTATCAGGAATTCGATAGTCATTGGAATTCCAAATGAGGAGGAGGAGGTCAACATGTCTTTCGAATTGCCATAGGTTCAACAGAATAAGAGGGGTTCCAATTGTCCCAAGTCACCTATAGAGAGGAACAAGAACACCAAAAACTCAAGTAGAGTGGAAGAGGAAGTCGCAGAGTAGGTGGGGCCTTCAACAACTAGAGTTGAAGGATCCACGGTAAGGAATGGGGTGACCAATACAGGCATCCCTATGTTTGTTCCCCCATGTAATCCCAACACCAAGCACCTGAAGTTGATGAAGAACCAGAGGTATCCAATTCGTATGCTGACATTGCCAATGGAGATGAAGTACACCTTCAATATTATGTCGTGCTTAACAAATACGAAGTACGAAGAAAATAATCTGCTATCATATATTGAGTGCATATTGGATCCATTTGAGGCTAAAAAGGGCAATATAGAGACCCAACGGTGCGCACCCCACAATAGTGGGCAATGGGATTGCAAAGGTCTGGGCTCTTAGGCCTTATACACATGTTGCACTTTGCGAGGTTGGTGGAAGCTAATGCGTGCACTAAGAAGCTAATGATGTGCTTTCATGGTGGTTATTTGTGGCTGGACATGCTGATGTTAGTCACTATGGAGTTGATAACCCAGATTATGATGTTGCCCATGTAGGGGCATGATCCCTCGCAGTACTTTTGTGACAAGGAAAATGAAAAGAGGTTGGCTTCCAAGATGAAGAATAAATATGGATTTAATCACGATAAATGTTCATACGTCATAGATACCATCAATGATTAGGAAGTTCACATTACAATGAATATTCTAGCCATCAAGTTGGTGCATAAGAACCGACCCAATTAATGTACCTCTCAGGTGATAACATGTGTCGAGCAGTGTGATGAGGTTGTACAAATGAACTGGTCATTATTTTTTCTCAACAAGTTAACAGAAAATGCAATGTTGGTGCAAGAGGGGAAGCATTCATTTACTTACAGTTGGATGTTGATTTTTATTTCTTTAGGCACATGGATGGAGCTTGTGGACTATGAAGGCATGGATGTTGACGTTGCTCGAGTATGCAAGGGCATGAGATATCAAATGAGGTATCAAAACCTTTGATATATCAGTGAGACCGACTGGTTGAAGTATTGTGCGATACATTTTTGGATATATTGGGATGCACTAGAGGTCATAGATGAGACGATTATGTGCTTATCTAAAGAAGCAGTGACAAAATACAAGCGGGTCAACAGATTAGTGATTGGCTTGCATGCCATTCACATACAAGCAAGAAGCAACCCAGAGAAAAAATGGTTAGCCACTCAGTACAAGTTAACAAGTGATGAGCTGGATGCGATATTGGATGATTGGATTATGGAGTGGATAGCACCAGTCGGCTTGGAAGAAGTTTCAAATATTGCGGTGGGTGCCCCTCCCAATGCTCCAGACCAAGAAAAGGTACAAAAAAGAGACCAAGAGTTGCAAGAAGAATCTTGGAGGACTCCAACATATTTAGAGACACATCAACAGTTTGAATAAACAAGGATGAAGTGAAGATAAGAACAAGGTGAGGAGAGCAGCACTGTGCCGATGGCAAACGAGCAGGTTAACCACATCATCACAACGATCATAACAGAGGCCGCTGAAAGTCAGGAAAAGTTGTAGTAGCAATCAATCAAAGGATTTCAATAGGTAAAAAATAAAATGCACTCTTTAGTTAATGCCATTTTAGAGAAGATACCCGAAGAAAACTTGTTGTAGTGGAAGGGCGAGTTAAGTACAGGGAAGCGGGTCCAAATTGTGCAGATACCATCGCGCATAGTAGAGAACCTACGTGAGGATGTGTATGCCTCATTGCAACAATTTGAGATGATCGTATTAGATGTAAATGAATTACCCATGCAAACTTTGGTGTGATTACAAAAGTCAGAAAGTCAGGAGTTGTCGACTGAGAATAGATTATTGGTGATCATTTACTGAAGTCGTAGGAGCGTGAAGAGTTGGTAAGACAGGAAATAGAGTTCCTCAACAAGGCACAATATGTGTTGATTGTGGAAAAATCACATCTATGGGATGATAGGGAGTGACTACAGAAAGTAGTCTCCTTCGCATGTCAAGAAGTCCAAGCTATCACAGACAACATGGTAGTGAAGGCCAAAGCTAAGAAATTAGGATAGGCCATCGCAGAATTCAAAAGAGACCTTGAAGACTTGTAGGCACTATTGAATCCAAGCACACCCCAAGAAAAAGTTTATGTGCATAAATGCATCATTGAATATGCGGTGACACAACTCGAGGAAAGCGAGAAGGAAGCAAAGTTGATCACAGAAATGACTGCACAATTATTTGGCGGCGTGGTCTAGGACGAGCAGTTGGAGGAGATGAAAAAACAATTGCAAAAAGAGGAAACCCAACTGTCTATGATGAGGACATCACTCCAAGCGATACCCCTGATCATACAAGTCATCAAAGCAACGAATTTAAAGTCATTACAACAACATGTAACGAAGGCACAAGAGCATTAACATCATTACACAACTCAGCTGGAGGACTTCTAGGATGTTGGCGAGAAACTATCATTGAAGGAAGTAAATGCACTTCAACTAGTGAAAAAGAGTTGAAAAGAGGTGATGGATAAGATTGTCAAACATCCATCTGAGTAGGATGTCAAATACTACATAGGGATCAGCGACAAGGTGAAGGCTCAAGTGCAAGAAGTCAAACAATAGTATAAAGAATTCAAAATAAAAACAAAAGAGTATATTGTTTCCAGTTGATGTGGCTCAAGGGTGAGTCGCAAGATTGTGTTGGGGGCCTGTTGGATGGGGGTTTTGGTAAGAAAAAGGAATAAAGGTGCGAAACGTTGAGGATGATGCGCAAGATTGAGGATGATGCACAAGACCAAGGATGGTGCGGTAGTTTTGTATGTTTTGGTCATGATTTTGTATCTTTTCGACTGAATTAGTTAAAAGTTGGTTAGAGTGGACCATATTGTAAAAGGTGCAAGCCTATATATAGAAGTAGGAATGTAGTAGGAAGTAAAGCTTGAATTATTAATGTTGAGATACAAAGCATGTTTGTATGATCTTCTCAACCTTTGCGGAAGATCACATTGTATTTTTTGTTTGGGTGTTTTCTTCAGGACCTGATGATGTATTTTGAGATCTTGTTTTGATGCGAAGAGTAATATGACATGACGGATGTTGATGGAAACACTTTTTTTGGGTCTTTCTTATTTTTCTATGTTAAATGATGTGATCTAACTGAATCAATGCCACATTATGTATGTTATTTCTGAATGATGCGATGCTTTTTTGTTTTGAATAATGTCATGGTGATTGATTTGTTCATGAGTAAACATACTGTCATGATATGATATATTGATGATATCTACTTGGTCTATGATATGAATAAGTAACAGTAAACCCATTCTTGTATCTCTGAGTAGTGTTGCAATATCTGAATAGTAAATGTACAAACCCCCTTCTTCTTACTGCAGAAATGTGGCTCTGACAATTCTCCCTCAAACATCGTAGGCGAGACTTCATCTTCTTCACAGGTGTTATTGGAAAGGGTAAAATCTATCTAGGTCGATGCTCAGGGATATCGTTGAGGTAGGGGTGTCAACAGAGTGTGAACCCCTATCGGCAGGTCTGTGTCAGCACTTGTTTATTACGAGTAAGTTATGTTTTTAATTTTATTTTTATACGAGTATTATGGAAAGCATTATTGAATCTTTGAACTATTTATTTACAGTAATATTATGTAAACCCTGAAGAGATTTAATTTGTTGTAGACATGGAAACGGTCAACATTCTTTATTTTAATTAAGAATAGTTATATACTAATAAAAATAAATATGGTTGTAAGATATAAATAGAGATGTGACTCTTGGATAAAAATAAAATCCTAGATAAACCATAATAGTATTCCTTAATTTACAGAATTCGATTAGTGAAGAAACCACTAACAATACTCGAATAATCTCTAAAGAATTAAATAAAGACGGACAAATAAAAGATAAGAAACAAAAACTAATTGACAACAAACAAGATTAAAGGAAAAACAACTAAGAAAAAACTAATAGACTATCATGTATGCATAATATTTTGAAATTTTTGTTTTGCCATTCTTCAATCAACAGTGAAATAATGGAAAAAAACCCTTTATCCTACCAGTTTCGATAACATAAAACTTAAAAAGATAAATAAATAGACCTAAAAACTACCATCATTATTTAGGAATTTCAAACAGACTTATGACATGTTGTCACTTACATTTCATTTTTACTGAAGAAATACACAAAAACCTTCTTATGATGAGGTAGGTGTTCCCAACCTTCAGGCAATTTCAAGGAACATCGAATATTAGAATACAAGCAATTCTCCATTGCATGTTAGATGAAGCTAAACTTTCTCTGAATATGACCATTTCTTAGAAGGTTTTGGCAAGGATTTCCATAAAATAAAAAATACTTTATTATATTCAAATAGAATACTTCTTCGTGTTTCTTTTAAGAACCTAAAAATATTAAATAGTATAATCTTAGGTAAAGGTCTTTACAAAGATAAAATTATGATTAATATTGAAGACCATGTAAAGGTAATTAGCTGAAGACCCTATCCTATAAGAAGAGGACCTAGATCATAGTATAAACCCATAATTTGATTCCAATGCACAAAAAGTATAATCTATTTCATTTCTAATAGACACAAAATAGGACAAATTTAATCTATGTAAGGGTAACTTAGATGAATGCATAGTGCCTAAAGGAAGAGTTCGTAACTCATACGAGAACCCAATAATTTGATACAAGTGCACATAAAGTATAATATAATTTTCCTTTTAATAAATGACAAGCCAAATTTGCAATAGATAAACACAAAACATGATGAAGTTGTGGAGACATATGACTTCCTTGAGCATATGACCAAGAAATATCATCTAATTATACATGCTATGGTCCATAAGTTGAACAAAGATAAAATGTGTTGATATCCTATATTCAAAAGCATCTTATCTATGTTATTCAAATTTTCTTCCTGACCAATGAGGTTATGCCAGGTTAAATTTAAGATGCAAGTCCTTGGTGATTTTGACAGAAAAGTATGCCATTGGCACAACAACTTGGGCAAATGAAAATAGTTGTAATTATTGGTTCATCTTGTGAAGGACCATTGTATTCATAAGAACAAGACACTTGTGGGACTAACGAATTCTAGCCAATTGTAATCCTCTTGGGATTATACATAAGAATTCCCCCCCCCCAAGAAAACACAAACTTGCATCCATCGCTTGGGTTTAAACACTAATATATGATATAGGGTCTCAGAGAAACCACATGCAACAACCTGGTTTTGAAATTCTATGGTTAATAAGAAAATATTGGCACATATTAAGCAATCAAAACAAACATCATAGAGATATATGATCGATATCCATTGCAATCGGTGAAATGGATATGAAACCCTATGAAAATCCATAAACATTCACAGAAGCCCTTGGACAACAATTGAGAATTGATATAGACCACAAGAAGAATATAATTTGATGTGGAAAATGCAAATAGCAACAAGAAATTACTTCTCATACATCCTATAAGGGAAAAAAGTGGATGAAAAATAGAATGGCGTACCTTCGTAGGGAATTACGAAAATCCCTTGACCTTCACGAGCACAAGATAAGCTCTAATCCTCCATTTTTTGCAGGAAGTTGTTTTTCCTCCTTGTCTTTTAGTTGGTTTAATGTCGAGAAAACCCGATGGAAACAAAAAATGTAACCCTTATTATTTTTTCTCTCTGGCATACCCTAAATGTGTATTATACCCGTATGAATTTTCCCTTTCCCCTGCACCACAATAGTATCAATGACTCATAACAATTGGGTACTTGTTAAATTATCAATCAATAATTTATAGTGGCAATATTTCTATGGCTTCTTGGCTATGGAGGAATGGGCTTAGATGGAATCTGTTGGCCTCAAGTTTCGACCTTTGTAACTTCGACAGTTATAATTAATCAAAATCGAAAGATGAATCATGGAAAAATCATTGCAAGAAAATATTGGAATGTAATTTCACAATTTGAGGGTCTGCCCAAATATCAACCCAACCCTTTTATATATCAAGGTTTAACATCTCCCCCCTGCATTGATATATAATTTTTTCTTTTGCATGTGTTACGTAACCAATAAGAAAGAGGAACACGAGAAATTTCATAACGATGAATGCGATAGATTCTCATTGCTAGAGAAAACTCTATTGGCAACAAAAATTATGAACAAATTACATAGTTAAACTCTAGTTATGGGGTCCTTAGTAGCGGAGCAGGAGTTTATGCAGCAGTTTCAGTTCCCTTCCTAGATTGAGACCAAGTTAGAGATTCATTACCATAAAGGCGCATATGTTGTTTTGGGGTCAATTGTATAGCCGATTACAAATCCCTTACTTACTCCCATGCTTATTCTGTTTTCACCCGAGAAACAACGGGACTAGCTACATCTATACAGATTTTAAGTTATTGCAACCATATCCCAGTCACAAACCATTAACAGTAGGTCAAACCAAATAACATAATAATTGGGTTAGGTGGTCACCTTTATGTGTTGGGTATTTAGTCTCGAGAGATCCATGCCATTGGGGGAATCACATAATGGGATAAGATAAGCTTATTGTGGGCTGAGAAGACATATGCGAGACAAGAGAAATGTAAGTGAGAGAAAGAGGGATTTATTTTGTTAGCTCTTAAGTGAGAGAAATACGGACATGTCAGATATGTCATATGTAATCCTTTATATCTTACTTTTGTCATAATTTTCACAGAATCTCCAGCATTGGTGTCATAGATGTTATAAATGTAAGGGGAATTTACCCAAGTTTCCATGAAACACCCATTTGGCTCTTCCTCTTCCCATGTAAGTTACAATTCATCCCAAATTAAACCTATGAAGTATATGTAAAAGTATATTAACCTTATAAACCATCCAGAAACATTAGGCTTCCCATAGATTTGAGATTGCAAGAGGAGGATGTCATTTAATAGAGGAATTCTAGCTTGAGTGTTGGAATATAATAAACCCACTCATAAACTTAGGATAAAATAATTAATCATTATTTGATTAATTATTCACCCACTAGCCTAATTAGTTGGCATCCACTTGCACCTTAAAGTCAATGCATGCCATCTATATCCTAGGAATGATTTATTTCTGATTCTGGGTTCATCTAGAATTAGTACACAAGACCTTATAGCAGATTCTGCTTTTTCTGCTTTATCTGCTTTATCCTACTTTTCTATGGATAATATGAAATCTAGTCAACTAGGAAACTGGGAGCTTTTGTTTCCAACCCATCCTCCATTATTTTATCTCCATATTCTAGGATTAGCAAGTCTTTCCTTCACTCATCATCACTCACTCATGCTATTCCTAATTCGTGAGGTGCTTGATAGATTGGGAAACTGCTTTAGTCAACTATGGGGTTTATCATAATTAGTAAGCCTGCTTTTATGAGCTATCTTGAGTTGTCTTCATGCAACTCCCTTTTCCTTTATAAGGATGTATTACCTATGTAATAATATCAATTATCATTTATTGATCATTCATTAATGTGTGTTCATTAATTCTTCTTCTTCTCTCATTATGCTAATTCTCTACAATTATCTGTGAGGTTAATTGTGTGCTTAGATCCTTATCCAGTTTATTAAATTCCTTATTCCATCAAGGCTTTAGAATTTATACATGGTATTAGAGCTAAGGTTCTCAAAGTTCAAGTTCTTCATGCAATTAGAGCTGAGGATATCAAAGCTCTACATGATATCAGATCTTTGAGAGTTCATTAATTAATCCTCCTTTCGAGATTTGTAGGTTTATTTTGCAGGTTCAACTTCGAATGGATTCAAGAATATCAGTTCCTCTTATTTCTCCATTCACAAGCTATGCAGAGTGGAAACTGAAGATGATTTCATATCTAAAGAGACAAGGTCTCTATGAGATATCTATTGGAGCTGGTGAAGAATCTTATGAAGATCCAAGTGACTGGTTGAATGACTGTGATGGAGCAATTGGAGCTATGTGCCTATCTATCTCTCCATGCATGTGCTACCTTATTGATTCTATTGATTCCCCAAAGGACTCTGGACAACATTGGATAGATTTTTGGGAAAGGACAATGAGGATCTTTCTAGCTATGTGGAGAGTGCCTCTAGCTCCTCAATGATTTCTCTCTCTCAAGATGTCTCGACCTCTACAGTCTCTGATGAAGTTGATCATGAATAAGAAGTTTCTCATATAGTTCCCGTTGCTACTACTCTCTTTGATTCGAATGCTTCCTCTTTCAATCAAGAAGCAAATATTGAAGTAGAAGACCTTGATTCATCTTCTCATGATGTTGTTGATGAAAAAGAAGTGACTAATGGAGATGCTATTGTTATTGATGATTCACTCACACATTCAGTGTTCTCTATGTCTTCTATCATGGATTCTGAGATCCATATGCCAGACCTCTCATACCTTGTGCATGCCTCGTTTCTTGATGGTGCGCAACCCAGTGATTTCCAGGATGTATGCTTATCCAAATCAAGTCCTTCCAGTGTTTTTCCACTTACCATACTTGATCCCATGTGCTTCTGCAGCTCCTCCTTTGTTCTTGGCACTCATTCTCAGAAGCTCCTTGAAGATTTTGAACATCACTATCTTTCCTCCTCTCATACTTCTACCATAGAGGATTCTATACCAGTATATTCCCTTGAGTCTACTGTTGTGCTTATTTGTGATCTCTTGGATTCTTTGAAAGCTAGATCAACCCATGGAGCCCATGCATTCGCACTCTTTGATCCCATGCCTTCTCTATGTTCCTACATGATCACTTGCACACATCCTCTCTGTGTAAATGAAGATGGAGACATGATACATTCGCTTGGACAATTATTTCACCTATATGGAGCTCATTTCATCTCTACTGGTTTAAATTTCAAGTCATATCATCATATTGGAGCTGATTACAAGTCTCAAGATCCTTTAATATTTCCTTCACATCATTGGATTTCAGTTGTTCTACATGGTCCCAGGTTCCATCCTGCAGCTGTCTTTGATCCAGGTGAGCAGATTTATCTTCTTCCCAAGAAGAATATTCCTCCAGACATCAGCATTTAGTTTGGAGCAGCAGCAACACCAGCAGTTCAACAGTTTTGGTATTTCTTTTCATGCCCTTTCTTGAGGGAGGATTTTCCCCTTGAGGTTTTGCCTCTTTCCTCATTTCTTTGGACAACATAAATTGTAAAACGCTGACCATAGCTTTATTGCTGGGCCCGATATGCATATATATTTCTGATTAGTTCAGGAATATCATCATAAAGTTAGGCTTAAAGGGGGGTGTTGGAATATAATAAGCCCACTCATAAACTTAGGATAAAATAATTAATCATTATTTGATTAATTATTCACCCACTAGCTTAATTAGTTGGCATCCACTTGCACGTTAAAGTCAATGCATGCCATCTATATCCTAGGAATGATTTATTTCTGATTCTGAGTTCATCTAGAATTAGTATACAGGACCTTATAGCAGATTCTGCTTTTTCTACTTTATCTTCTTTATCCTGCTTTTCTATGGATAAGATAAAAGCTAGTCAACTAGGAAACTGGGAGCTTTTGTTTCCAACCCATCCTCCATTATTTTCTCTCCATATTCTAGGATTAGCAAGTCTTTCCTTCACTCATCATCAATCACTCATGCTATTGCTAATTCGTGAGGTGCTTGATAGATTGGGAAACTGCTTTAGTCAACTATGGGGTTTATCATAATTAGTAAGCCTGCTTTTATGAGATAGCTTGAGTTGTCTTCATGCAACTCCCTTTTCCTTTATAAGGATGTATTACCTATGTAATAATATCAATTATCATTTATTGATCATTCATTAATGTGTGTTCATTAATTCTTCTTCTTCTCTCATTATGCTAATTCTCTACAATTCTCTGTGAGGTTAATTGTGTGCTTAGATCCTTAGCCAGTTTATGAAATTCCTTATGCCATCAAGGCTTTAGAATTTCTACATTGAGTGGGCCCCATAGTCTCCATGTGTCTCCATTCTCCATATCCATTTCATTTTTCACTTGCATTCATTTAATTAAATCCATTAAATAAATATTTATTCCTTCTAATGTCTAAACACCATTTATTATCTAATTTATTAACTTCCCAATGTTTCCACCCAACCTAGGGAACTAGTAGGATTGATAGAATTTTCCTTCTATGCAATTATTTGAATGGGGACATTACACAAACGCTGAAATTTTTGTTCAAACACAATATGAACATATCTAGTATGATGAGATGAATGCACTTTCATCGAATACACACATGATGATTCCTAGAGGGAAAGATAAAAAATATAAAAGATTCGACTCAACCATATTATAATGATGCACATGACGATGTAACTTGGAGGATTTTTCGAAGGGATAATACATAAGAAACAACAATGAATTGAGATATGTACATGATAAGAAAAACAATATGGATTTAATGGTATAGATGAAATGATATTGCAAAAAAGGTTAATTGATTCACCTATGGTGTCACGTTTTCACCCTGATTGGGAATTTGCAGGTTACAAAATTAATTATGGAGCCTATGGGGTATGTTGATTGGACATCATATAATGACACTATAAGGATGATGATGTAAGTGGTGAAAATGATCTACTTCATGTCCATTATTATAATGGTTCTATTCATCAACATATCATCATGAATACTTTGGTATCTTGTTAGGACACCGCCTACATGATCAGACGTAACACTAATATTTTGGTGCCAATTAAATTGCTAAGTTATGACATATTATAGGGTCTATAATTTACTAGATTTTAACACTACAGATGGATTCAAAGACCCCTTATAGAGGGTCTCTGAATCCATCTTCCTTGTTAAAATTTAGTAAATTGTACAAATTCATTGTCAAAATTGTAATTTTCCATTGTCATAGTGGCACAACTAAAAATGACCAAATAAATAACCAATTGTTATGTAGTCATTTTTTGTTTAAATTTTATCGTGTGACCAAAATGGTAATTTATCTTGGTCATTTTTAGTTTAGTTCTTAACCCATCACCAAATTGGTCATTTAAAGTTAGGTCACTTAAAATTTCTCAATTTTGGTCATTTATCCCTTGAAAAAACCATGGTGACCAATTTTTTTGGTCACATGTTCACTTATCTATCATTTTGTACTAGTGTTTTGAAGACACTAACTATCATTATCTTTGGGTCATTTTGAGTTGCTATATGTCATAATTTAGTCATTATACCAACAAAAATCCACAATATAATTGCCTCTAAATTTTAGACGTAGCCACAAGGATGTTCAAAATTTTGTGAGAAAGGATTCAAAGGCATGGCATCATATTGAAACAAAATTCATCATTTGAGAAACATGTGGCCTCCATAATGGCTGGAATTGTGTAAGTACAACGATGGAAGGAACATTTCCTATGACATAAATTCTTCATCATAGTGATAAGTGGCCATCAATATGGTTTGTTGTATGCTTGTAAGTGGTTAGAAGGAAAATGTGGTATCACAAAGATGCTTATACATAGAATACCACATTTTCACCAAATTGTGTTGGAAGATAAATAATGAGATAACCAATGAAAGATGCGATGAAATTATGACAAAATTACTCATACAATAAAAAAATCCATATTTTAGCATGATGGAATGAAACTCATTATTACTAGAGTCTCATAATTCACATCCAAAGGTAGTTTTGTAGACATAGGTATATATTTTACTAAATGAATTAATCTAGGTATAGGTTCCTTCTACATTCATTTTTTTTATTTATCCTTAAAGATAATATAAAATTTTTGTCGGTTGAAAGTGAGGTAAAGTTGGAATCATTCTTTCCAATTTTCTTCATTGCCCATATGAATAGGTTTAATAAGGAATAATTAATTAATTCAATTACCAACATATGTGGAATCTATTCCATTCTACTTATAGAATGTAGGTTGTCATGTACCATTATCTTAGCTTCCTATAACCTAATGGATTTTACATTTACTAGATGTCATGATATAAATTATCGGATGGTAAGATTCACTGCCATGCTCAAATACCAGATAGTGATTCTTGTCTCTGGAGGTTGTTTATCTTGACATATTAATTTTGAGAGATCGCAAATGTTTTTTTTTGTATTACCACATTTTTTTGTATTACCACTCTTTTTGTTAGATTTTTATCAATTAGACAATATGATCTTAAGATATTATATGACAGAATAACATGCATAGAAATCAATCACATGAGACAATAGACAGAAATATTTTCCTCAGGGAAGCCATAAATGAGAAAACCCCGCAACTTCCTCAAAGATAGAATGAGCACCAATCGCAGTAGTAAAACCCAAATATAGAATGATGATCTCCAACAATTGTTCTCTCTCTCACTTGTGTGATCTCCTCTTCTCTCGCATATGCACTATATCTAGGGGAGTGTGTGTCTCAAATAGAGAGACTCACTCTCGATTTATACTAGTTTTTGACTTAACAATTACTTACCAGGGCTGACTTCTCTAGGAGAGTCTAATAACCCTAATGCCCCACAATTGTGGGGACTTTACCCCCGACTTACAAAGGAGGGTTAATCTCTATGACTTTACATGACTTGATTACATGAATGATTCTCCCGATAGAAACATTGGGGACTAATGGAATACAATATATAAAATATACAAGTGAATACATTTCGAAGTTACAATTTAAACATAAACACTCCCTGTTAGCTAGGAAGGTATTCTCTTGACACAATTCATCAACACAAGTATTCATCACGGAATCAAAGATGAATCATCATCAAAGCTGGATCATCATCATTGGATCACCATCACTAGATCATCGATCCAATTTCAATATCTGTCGAAGGAAAAACAGAGAAATGAAGAATATTAATTACTAAAAATTTGTTCATTTCTATGATGGAAGATTATGCAAAGTTTCTGTAAAAACCTGAACTGTGAGAATATAAATGTGCAAATAGAATATTTTATTATTTTGGCTTACTATATGTCATGGTAGGTTTTAGGAAAAACATTTGTTATGACGGAGTATCACACCTAATATGGGGGAATACCACTATATTTTTATCAATAATAGTCTAGCCACATACTTCACATGTTCCTAGCAATTCACATGGTATCATCATGAAATGATACAAGTCTTAGATAAGAAAGAATATACAACGCACTAGAACACCGTTGTTGACGATCTTTTACTTAGGTTGGAGCTTCATCTACAACTGCAGCCTTTACCTTGGGATGGTAACACCTCTGCAAATACAAGTTACAAATTTGGTCAAGAGGAAGAAACCTACAATATTGTAGCTGCTCACGCTTATTTTGGCCGATTGATCTTCCAGTATGCTAGTTTCAACAACTCTCGTTCTTTACATTTCTTCTTAGTTGCTTGGCCTGTAGCAGGTATTTGGTTTACCGCTCTAGGAATAAGCACTATGTATTTCAACTTAAATGGATTTATTGGTAATATATATCAATATGTCTCTAGAGGTTCTGTAATGGAAATGCATACTTTTCCTTCCATCCTCAACAAGGAAACACCTGGATTCGAACTGGGGATGGAGGATTTGTAGTCCTCTTCCTTACCGCACAGTAGCATGGGGTACTCTTCCTGTTTGTTCGAACCGGGGTTTGGAACTGAACTTATCCTCAAGAGGATAGATGGGGCGATTCAGGTGAGATCAAATGAAAATCAAAATTTATATTCATTTGTGGATCTGGGTGATCCGGGGGGCCCGTTGTTTTCCAAGTAAAATGAGAAGGCTAGATCTACAGAGATATATGAAAAGTATGGAAAATGCAAGGTGGAGAATCGAATTCTTGCTCTTTTGAAAATGATTTTTTAAAGAGTTCTGGACCTAATTCCTTCTGAACTACATGTATCGTACTTTTATGTTTACAGGATAAACCTAGAAGGGATTATAACCCTTGACTTCATGGTCTGGAACCATGAAATCTGATCCACTGAGCTACCAATCCTATTGAATGCTCCATAAGATCAATGTAAATTATGAATAGGATTTGTGAGATCCAGTAGTCAATTATGCCTTAACTTATGCCTTTTGCCTTACCTTTTACCTTAACTTATGACTTAAATGTCAGTTATGCTCATTATTTTTCTAGATGATGCCTTTATTCATTCAAATAATCCCTTTTTTGGAAAATTACCTAAGGCTTATGCGATTTCCGATCCAATTGTCGATGTAATGCCAATTATTCCCGTTCTCTCTTTTATTTTAGCCTTTGTTTGTCAAGTTGCTTTAAGTTTTCGCTAAAAATTATCCCCTTTTTTCCTTTCTCAATTTTTACTTAGGGGGAAGATACTGTGTTAGCTGTAATGGCACATCGTTGTCCAAAACAATAATTCCCCATTGGTGAATCAAAAGAAACTATAAAAAAACAAATTTATTTCCTTTTCCTCTTCTGAAGGAAAAAAAAATGGCAGAGTATGCAAATCCTATAGAGCCAACCCTTCTTCATGATGCATGTACCTCTACAGAGCCAACCCTTTTTCATGCTAGATGTAGGCCACTATAGAGCCAACCCTTTTTCATGTTGGATGTACCTCTAGAGAGCTAGCCCTTTTTCATTCTAGATGTAGGCCACTACAGAGCCAAACCTTTTTCATGCTAGATGTAGTTCTATAGAGACAATCCTTTTTCATACTAGATATAGGTCTCAACACTTATATCTGACCATGGGAGGAACCAATCCTACCACCATTCAGAAAGGAACATCACTTACATATGAATATGGGAGGAACCAATAATACCACAATGTTAGAAAGGTACATCACTTACTTCTGACCATGGGAGGAACCAATCCTACCACCATATCAGAAAGGAACAACACTTACTTTTGACCATGGGAGGAACCAATCCTACCACCATGTCAGAAAAGAACAACACTTACTTCTAACCATGGGAGGAACCAATCCCACCACCATGTCAAAAAATGCTCACAGACTCATCAATTCCCCATGGAAGGAACCTCGATCTAGAGAACACCAAGATTATCCTTGAAACTCGCTCAAACATCACTCAGGCTAATGGCTTGGTCAACACATCAACTAACTTTTCATTTGTCTCAACATATTGGAGCTTCACTTCTCCTCTCTGCACCATATCCCTGATATAATAATATTTGATATCGATATGCTTCAACTTTTCATGGAACATTGGGTTCTCCGACAGATTCACAAAACTCTGGTTGTTGTAATATATACAAGTATCATCCAATTGGAAATCAAACAGATCAAACAATAGTTTCCTCAGCCACACTGCCTCTTAACTAGCCAAACAAGCTACGACATACTCTTCTTTGGTTGTACTCAGTGCCACGCAGGAATTCTTCCTGCTAAACCAAGAGATCACACCTGATCCTATACTAAAGCAACACCCCGAAGTTCTCTTCCTATCAATGGCACTTCCTCCCCAATCTAAATCCACATAAACCTCTAGGTTACTATTTTGATTCACCTCATACTTGAGCCCATAATCAACTATACCCTTTAGGTACCTCAGAATAGACTTTGGAGCAATCATGTGAACATGTCTTGGATATGTTAAGAACTGGCTCAATGTGTTCACAACAAAGAAAATATCCGGTCTTGTGTTTTCCAGGTACATCAAGGACCCAATCATTTGACGATACATCATAGCATCAATTGACTCTAATGAACCATCACTCAATAGCTTTAGGTTTGATGCCATAGGTGTGGTCATGGCCTTGTAGTCCATCATCTTGAACCTCTTTAGGATCTCTACTGCATCCTTCCCTTATCCCAAGGAGATTCCATCTGCACTCCACCACACCTGCATGCCTAGAAAGTAGCGCATCATACCCAAGTCTTTCATTTCAAACTCGACAGTAATATTCCTCTTCGTGTAAGAAATCAACCCATCCTCACTTGTTACAAATAGGTCATCTACATACAGTAGGGGTATCACTGGGTTCCCTAATTCAACCTTGTAGTAAAGGTTGGAATCCACTTTACTCTTGGTAAAGCCCAAACTAGTCATGAAGTTTTCAATCCTATTATACCATGTGTTGGGTTCCTATTTAAAACCATATAGGTCCTTCTTCAATTTGCGCACACGAGTCTCCCTATCATGTGTCTGAAAACAGAGTTGTTTCTCCACATACACTTCCTCTTCCACTACACAATTCAAGAAAGCATTCTTGACATCCATCTAGTGTATATTCCATTTCATTACTACAGCCAAAGCAAGTATTGATATGATAGAATTGTATCTTGATACAGGTGGAAAATTTTCTTAATAATATATTCCTCCTTTTTGGGAGAATCCACGAGCCATAAATATTGCTTTATACTTCTCTATACTGCCATATGCAACATGCTTGATCTTGCAGATCCACTTGGAAGTCACAACAAACTTCCCCTCTAGTATTGCGACAACATCCCAGATATCATTCTTCATGATTGACTGGTACTCCTTAATCATAGCATCCTTCCATTCTTTATTATCTATCTCTTCTTCATAGTTGGAAGTTTCTTTATCAATGATGTCACATAATAGGGCTACATATCTAGAGTAGGATCTGGTTATTTTCCTCTCTCTATGGATTTCCTCTGGAGCCACGTATCTTTCTACACCTTGGATAGATTCTCATACCCAAGTAGGTTTCCTCTTGTAAGGATTCTTCTCATGGGGTTGATCTACAGGTTTGTAGGGTTCTTCTATTTCTCTATCTTCTTCTTGAGTTACATCATTCATAGTTGTATCTTGAATTTTCGGTTCTTCTGCTTCTTTAGGGTCTTTAGCAGGTTTCTTTTTGGATTTGTTGTAAGATAAGTCTTCATCAAATGTTACATCTCTTCTTGTATTGATCTTCTTGAATCCTGGGAATTATATTCAGTAATCCTTTGAGCTTTCACTATATCCCACAAATATACCCTTCTTTCTTGAAGGATCTAAATTTGGCCTCTTTTCTTTTGGAATGTGTATGTACACTGGACATCCAAATATTCTAAGATGACTAACTTTTAGTTTCTTTCCGTAGAATACTTCTTCAGGTGTCTTGTTCTCAAGTACTCTATGTGGAGTACATTTTTGCACATACACAGTTGTCCTAGTAGCTTCTACCCATAGATGCATGGGAATATCTTAATCATGAAGCATTGCTCTTGCAGGTTGCATAATCATTCTATTCTTCCTTTCTGTAACCCCATTCTGTTGAGGCTTATATGGAGTGGTCAACTCCCTCTTAATCCCTAAATATCTGTATAATTCTTTGAATTCATTTGATGTGAATTCTCCACCATTTTCTGATTGAAAGGTCTTGGTTTTCTTCTTTGTTTGGTTCTCAATCAAGGCTTTGAATTCTTTGAACTTACTGAATACTTCATCTTTGTTTTTCAAGAAGTATACCCATGTATTCCTAGAAATGTCATCAATGAAAGAAACATAGTATACATACCCACTCAATGAACTGGATGGCATTGGACCGCATACATCGAAGTGGATGATTTCCAAGATTCCTTTTTCCTTGCTCTCGCTACTTGGAAATGTATTCTTTGTGTTCTCTCCTTTATCACATCCTTTACAAACACCTTCATTTTTTTTCCTATATTTATAGAATACCTTCAACAACTTTTCTTGCAAGTGGTAGTTCCCTATACTACACATGTGAAATCCTTCTGTGCCAAAGCTAATTTTGCTATACTGATTCATGGACCAAATCTTGTTCTGGTTATCCCTTTAATTTGTATAATCCTCCCTCCTTCTCTCCAATCACAAATACATCGTCTATTTTTTTCCCTTTGGACACATAAGGACTTGGCCATCTACAAATGCAATCCTCGTGCCTTTTGCATCTAATGGAGAGATGGAGAGAAGGTTCTACTTTAGTCTTGGTACAAACAAGACATCCTTCATCTTCATAGAATTTCCAGAGTCTAGCTTATAGGAGGATTCACCACTACTTCTTATGCGATACTAATAGTCATCCCCAAGTTTCACTTTGTGGGGTGACTCATGTTCAGAATCTCGTCATGTGTTTGGAATCCGCACTATCTATAAGCCAATCATTGCTTCCATGAGTGATAGTTCTCGTGAGGGCAGAAATCAAAACATATTCTTCATCACTAGAAGAGTATTCCTCTTTGACTTTCTTTGTTGGATGTTTGTCATCCTCTACAGTATGAGAATGATGTCTTCTTTTGAGAACCACCTGTTACAGCTGATTTTACCACACATGGTTGATCACACTTTTATGGCCTTCCCTATCCCTCTGCAGACTCTTTGGACCCCATAGACCAATATTGTACCTTTGATGTTTCCAAGATCATCTCTAAAAACACCTATTATTTGTTGTACATGAACTTTAATCCCTTTCTTGCGTATATACATGGATATTACCCTTAAACCCACGTACATCGGGATGTGTGCATAAGTCCAAATACTTTTGGAGTTTTCCTTGATATGGATCCAGGTCACTTGTCTCTTGGCCTTCCATTTGCCTTGATATCACTCGGATTTGACCTTCCAAAACCCCATTGAAGCACTATATAAGGAACCCTTTGGATACATTGAAGAGGAGCAATTGAGGAGCAAGAAAACTATATTCCATTGTTGTCGTATCTTGCTTGTACTTGAGTCTACATCCCTTTGTCCCTTGGAGCACTTTGTTTTCTTCCCAATATTTCCTTTGCTTGTGAGCTTGCTATCGAGAGATGGAGGATTAAGGTGGTGGAGGCCCAGGTGGAGGACTCAGTTTCTTTGGTTTGTAGACATGCCGACAGAGGTTTTCACTTATGTAATCTATGATTTTATTAATAGAAATATATTTTCCTGTCCAATGATGTGCATTTAAATGAATATTGAATCCATGGATGTGTTTAATTGCTTATGCATTATTGATTATATATGCTAGAGTAGGCCTAACACTATATTAATAGCATGCTTACCTTGTTTACTGTTGCTGAGAGTAAATTTCTAAAGCAAGCGGAAGTGGGAAAAGCTCAATGGGGATCTACTTCAATCGTTCCGAATAAGGTATGATTCAAGATCCTTTAGTGTTAGATGTTTTATTTCCCTTGCATATTGGGAAGAGATTGATTTATGGGGTTTATTTGTCTATTGTGGTACACCCCAAGCCATAGGAAGTTTTCTCTGTAACAGAATTAGTGACCATGTTGGGGATCGAACCCAGAATCTTTGGTTTCACAGACCATACTGGGAAGGTTCCTAGTTGTTTCTCTTTGGGGGTTTTTCGGCATTCGATGTGTGTGAATTGCTCTCATTTCTCTATTTCTATGTCATATCTGGGGGTATGTTTTCTCAGTAGATTCTTGTAGGAGTAAATTTTGTCTCAGCTTGTTTATTTACCTTATTTTTCTCTCTTTGTCTTCCTGTACGTGGGTTTTTATTTCACATTCGCATGTACATGCGGGTTTTCCTGGAATAGTCGAGTATGTATGCAGGTTTACTGAGAACAATCACGTATGCCCTAAAATTTTTGCTTTTTTTGGAATATTAAGTGTTGTTGGGTGAGTCTGGATTATTGTTGAGTCTCCTTTGATGCTTCTAAAGTCTGTATACACCCCTATATCTGACCAGAGACTTCTTTTAGTTTGATTTTTTATAATGTTCTTGTCATTTCATTTTCCACTTTTAGTTTTGAGATTAGTGCGCCCTTGGGGTAGTAGTTGTGCTTTCAGGATTTAGGCTTTGTTACCATGCCCATACGGTCAATCCCGCCTGTGACTGTTTGCCTGAGCATTGATTATATCGAGGTGACCTTAGTTTCCTTACCTAGGTTATTGCGGGGGTATTTGCAGAGATTATTCTGCGGGTATCCTGGCAAGGTAGGGGTCAAACAGCATAGTCGCTATATGCGTTGAATCTGAGGGACACTATAATTGGTTATAAACCTCCACTTATTGTGTATGGGAGTCTCAAACCTCTCCTAGGAGAGACATACTTGCTTCATTCAGGAGCTCACATATCCTACCCTTGGTTTGCTTGTGATTTGGCTTTACATTTTTAGGTGTATGCTATGTGCATGCTAGTTTTCCTAGGGTTTGCATAATTAGATCGAGTCCTTTTATTTTTTGAGTCATTTTGGGTTCGGGAGCAGCACCCCACCGTTCTCGTCATTTAGCAGGAATTCCTCCTTCTATGTCTCCTCCTCCTTTGGGAGAGGGAACGAGACAGTCCAGGCGGACTACTTCTCACTTTGATTCACACACCATGGGATATCATGAGGATGAGATTCCAGAGATGTCTTCTCCAACTCATGACATTGGGGAGTGTTATAGCCTGATTTTGTTTTCTATTTTTGAACCATTTTCTTGTCTTAAAAATATTATTTTTCTTATTGTTTTTAAGTTTTGACCTTGGTTTCTTTTAAAATATTTTGATTTTATCCTTAGGTTTATAGTTGATTTTACAGCTTTTCTTTTTAATTTTTGCTTGATTTAATTAATTTCATGGTTTTTATGGGCTTATCGGATGCATATATTTCTAAAAGGTTCTAAAGAAATAGCATAGTACATTACTTAAAGTTATTTACTAAAAAACAACACTTAGTTTGGAGTTTTGGTTTAAAAATCACAAAATAGGGATTCTTGTAGCATTAGCCAGAAAAAGTTACACTACGGCGCTACAAGAAAATCGTTCTTGCCAAAATAGTCATTTTTCAATTCGATTTTTTGGGGGGTTTCATCGCTAAGGTGTTAAATACATCATTTATCACATTTAATACATGTTTTGCCAAGTTTATTAGTGAAACAAGTGTCTGGTCTCATGTGAGGGAGATTCTGGCAACTGTATGCAAATTTATGGCAAAATCATGACAGACAGTGGAATGAGACGAGATCGACGGGAAAGAGGTTCTAAATTAAACATTACGAAGCTGGTGGATACTCTGGAATGAAGACACATTGCTAAATAATCGAAATTGGCAGTTGAAGAAGGAAATTACAGCTTTTCAGCATGACGGTTGGAGGTGAGTTGATGACTCAAAGACACCTAGAGTTTTAAATTCGACATTCAGCCAGTCCAAGAATCAATTTTTAACACCTGTAGCAAGCTTTGAGTGAGGTTAACCCTTGAAGTGTTGGTGAGAAGACTGGAGTAGCGTCATCCTGGGATATACATCAAACATTGGACTCTAGGTTATTGCTGGCAAATTATAGATATGAAACTAGAATAAAAACACTGCATCTTCATGCAGATACAAGAGAAGATAGAAAAGCATGGATATATGTATTGCGTGCTGCAAAAGAGTCTTTCCTGCTAGTTGGGTTGGCTCAGTTGCAGAACCACAATCTCCAGAATTTACTCAGAAATTTTCAAAAGTATTTTGAGGGAGTTGATTCAACTGTTACACTAGGGTTCCCTACTATGAAGTTTTTTCAAGAGTCCCACAACTTTAAGCTTGGAGATCATGGCTCATTTTTACTAGTGCTAGAGAACTCTCCTTCAATATTTCCACAACAAAAACCTCGAATGCCCGTACAAAACTACAGCTTGCAAAAGCCTACAAACGATGGGTCTATAGAGATCGCCAAACTAGAAAATGCTTATCTGCCTTCAAAGTTATGTTCGAGTGCAAAAGGAAATTCATCCAAAATAGGAGCAAAAGAAGTGAGAGTAGCTGATTTTGCAAATATAAGTTTGATGACTGTGAATGGTGTGAAGGTTGATGAAGCACTTTCAGTGAAACAATGACCAATACTTAGTAATTTGATCGGTGAAGAAAAGCAGAAATTGAGAGTTTGTGTTAAAGTGAATTCTGATTCTGTTTCTGTTCCCAAAAATACTGCAATTTACTCTGACTTAGGCCTTCAGCCTTCTACTTCCCCATCACTTGAAAGTAGCCCAAATAAAAGTCAGATGGATTTGACTGAAGCAGAGAGCCTACCTGATTTGAGTCCTTTTTCTATAATTTAGATTATGATGTCATGTCAAGTACCTGGTGGTTCTATTCTTTCACGTCTTCCAAAAAGTGTTTTGGAATTATTGGCACAAAAGAATGAACCATATAGAAATGGTAGTACAAACAGGATAGAAAAAACAATGCTGAAAGAAGACCCAATAATAAATAGACGTGGTTCTGAGTTTAGGAATGGCATGCAAGGGAAAATGCTAAGGAAAGATACAAGCAATGAAATTATGGAATCCAAAAAAGAGCTATATTCTGATTTTCAAGTTGATACAGCCAAGAAAGTGAAGAATGATGCTGAAAAAAAGAGTAGAATGGCCGAAAATTCAGATTCTAATTTGTCAAATATTTCATCAAAAACTCCAATTAAAGGGTTGTTTTAAGAGAAAAGGGAAATCAGTTTCATTCTCTAGGAAAATACAGTGAAGCAGCAGAGAAATATTTACAAGCAAGGACCAATCTGACAGGAATACCCTTCTCTGAATCAAAGAGTTTGTTATTGGCTTCTTTGTTAAATTTAATGTCCTGCTATCTAAAGACACAAAAGTTTGAGGAGTGTGTACAAACAGGTTCAAAGGTTCTGGCATATGATGTAGTGAATGTTAAAGCATTGTATCGCAGAGGCCAATCCTACAAACAGCTTGGAAAGCTAGAATTGGCTATTGCAGATTTGAGAAAAGCAGTAGAGGTTTCTCCTCATGATGAAACAATTGCACAGGCTTTAAGAGAAACAAGCATGGAATTAATGGAGAAAGGTGGTATTAAAGAAGATCAAAATGGGTTCTTTAAAGATAGAGTTCAAGCTACTAATGTTCCCAATGAGGAGATGTATGTTGAGAGTTTGAGGAACTTCAGTGAAAATCCTGATATGCTCAGACGTATGCAGAGTTTGATGGAAAATGTCAACCCAGAATCCTTGTCTACTTTAAATGGAGGTAAATTGACCCCTAATATGGTAAAAATAGTATCTGGTATGTTTAGTAGGATGTCACCAGAGGAACTCCAAAATATGATGAAAATGTCCAGCACCCTACCAAGACAAAATCAAGCTTCTTCATCTACCTTTAATGACACGAGAAATAGGCATTCAGTTATGGGTTCTTCACAATCTGTTTCAGTAGATAATGGCCTTTTTGAAGAAAATTAGAATAGAGTTGGGGAGTCATCCATGAATTTGAGTTTTTTACACCACAGAGACATTTGCTGTTGAAAAGATTGTACCTGCAGAAGAAATTTCAGATGAAAAAGAGGAGATTGAAATGCAAAGATTATTGAGAATTCTGCTCTGTTTTCCGGTTTTGGGTTACTGAAATCGAATACATACCACGATATGATGGAGAGGAATTTTATAAAAAAAATAGGATTTTGTTCATAAGATACCCATTTACAAAAGCCTCTCTTAGGTTTGCAACAGCTTTCAAGGTTTGAAAGATTCAGTTAAATATTTGCAGCCTATTTTTCAGGTTTTTAAATATTTAATATTTTCCTGTTTTAGTGTTCATCTTGCGGGGCATGTTCTAATTGATTGGAAATGAATTTTTAAAAACCAAGAGAGGTTTTTGTCCATCACAGACCCATTCACAAAAAATTCTCTTAGTTTTTACACAGGTGTCACGGATTGAGATATATGGAGGCTTCTTTGACACCTGTTTTTCAGAAATTCGCCATATTTACCAGGAATCCGATTTTGCTATTTTTAGAAAATTAGTTGAAAGTTAGTTAATGTAACTTCTGGGTAGTTTCAATTTCGACCTAATGAAGGGAATATAGAACCAATTCTTTGTAATTATAAAAGAGGGACAAGGGTACAAAAGAGCGGTTCTACTTTTTGGCTGGCTAGAGGAGGTCTCCTGACTTGTTGATAAGCTAAGTATATGACTCTCATGTGTATTTGAGGAACTGATTATGAAATATATGATCCATATTACCCTTTAGTATATTCTTTGGCTTCATTTCTAGCTTGTTTAGCTACACAATTGGTAAATTCATTGTTGGTTTATGGTTTCTATGCTTGTAGTGCTTGCCAGTTGTGGATGAACTTCAATGTTATTTTCTGATTGGATACATGGTTATTATATTGTGCATCTCAGTTCTTCTTTACTTGTGATTTAGTTCCTATTTGGCTTATGAATGTATTCCATTTGGTCACCAAACTTTACAACCAGAAAAACCTTTCAAAAACCCTAAAAACCTAGTTTGTTTGGTTGAATATTTGAGATTGTGTTGGCTTGTTTCTTTGTAGTCTGGAAACAATTTCTGGCACAAACAGTGAGGAATATCCTACTAACACATATGACACACCAAACGAGCACCCTTGATGATCCAGTTATGATCCCTCATTCATAGGTCACCGGTATTGGTTTCCAGACAATGATACTCATTATGAACCCACAAGCACTAGTCATGTTAGATATGGAATGCCTGATATCCCTGAGCCTGATCTGACAAACCATGCCGAGTCATAACTTGACCCTTGCACTACATCTAGGGGCACTCCCATTCCTTTCCATGTAGAGAGCTTTGGGGGCACTAGTCACATTGCACATTCCATCCCTGTGGTGGAGGCATATTCACATGCTCCTCCTAGGCCTAGTGTTAGTAATCCTATTCAGATACCACAATCGAGATGAGTGAACATTGGGAAAACCACTTACATTCCATCACATGTCCCTTCATCTTCAAACCCAGTTCCTTCAAATGCATTATTAACGACCCATCCTCCCCCTAACTCACGTGGGCCTTCAGGATGGAATGTTGATACTATCCATGTTCATTCTGTGACTACTAATACTATAGTATCCTAGAGCCGAGCACCTCCTATTGTGTCAGTAGGTCATGTACCTATTTCTCTATCATCTCATGTTCTAGCTCATGGAGCTCCCCATATCCCTAGCTATGGACCTTCTCATGGTACATCCCTTGGAACACGTTATAGAGCTTCCCATGGACATTCTTATCGATCGCAGTATGGACAAAACCACCAATCATATGGGTACGAGTATCAACAAACCACTTACTCTTATAATTATGGCTTTGTAGCACCTCATAATGAAGGTACCCCACATCACAATGCTTCCATGCAGCCCTTGATGGGTTAAATGGGAGGAGGTTATTATGGCCAAGGCCATGGTATTTATAGCAATCAACCTTACATGAATCAAGACTACCAGGGAGCATGGAATCAACCAGCTCAACCTAGGCTCCCTTTCCTTGTGACATTGAACTTACTTGACTTGTCAAAATTGATGAATGATCCTCTGTCTCATAATCCAACATGGCCAACAGTCCCTACACAACTTCCTTCAAACATTCCCAAGTTTGAAGGTAAGGTTGGCAAGGATCCTGGTGAGCATGTCACCACTTTCCACCTTTGGTGCTCTTCCAATCCCTTACATGAAAATTCCATCTGTTTAAGGCTATTTCGATGCAGCCTCACAGGTCCTACAGAGAAATGGTATATAGAGTTACCTGGGTGGGATTATGCTACGTTTGATGACTTTTCCATGACTTTCCTTAATCATTTCTAGATACCCATACCTTACGACGTCAGTACCAAACTCTTGTCAACCTTCTGACTAGGAAAAGCCACACACATTTTGGATCATATTCAAGAGTGGCGTAGATGAAAATGGTTAATAAAATCCTTTATACCACCAAAGTTTCTTCTTGAATGGTTCCTCAAATCGTTGTTACCCTACATCGCGAAGGATGTTTCTACATCAGGAGTTCAAAACGAGTAACAAGCTATCTTTAGGGCACAAGATTTGGATTTGATCTATGCTCAATTCGGAGTTTTGTATGAGATTATACCAAATGCTCCAATATCCAATTTCGACCCCAAGATCAAGCCTGGGCCACATGCCGATGGTATTGTTGACTCTACAAGTACCAAACCTACAGACTCGGTTATGAAACAAGTGAGCTAGTTATCAATTAACTAGTCTACCTCCGTAAAAGATACGGCTTCATCTCAACCTACCCAATTGGCAAGTGTACTCTCCGTGCAATCATCAAACCTGAAAGGAAACCAACGTCCTAGAAAGAATAAGAAAAAAGGAAAAAATAATCGTAAGGGTGGGAATAAGAATGAAAATGCTAATAATAATGAAAAGAACACTAATGCTAGGGGGGACAAGTAGTCTAAAAGTAAGGTGAAGTTTCCTTCTAAGTTGTGCAAAGACGGTCACCTCACTCACTTGTGCCCTTGTATGGAGGATGCCTCGAAGTTCATAGCACAGGGCCCAACTGTGTTTACCAATCCTTTACTTAATAATCAAAATATGAACTCGAGGACCATTGATCGTGGTTGTGCATCTGGTGGAAATAAAAATCCGCTGGAGACCACTAGTGGTCATGGTTGCTTCAACATGGTGTGCACTGCTAAATTTGTGACTCATGCGAAATATTATGTTCGTCATAACTAGAACTTGGGAAAGAACCTTCCCCACCTGAGATCCCTTTGCGAATAGAAAATCCTGCGGATAAACCTAAAGCTCCACCTCACATCCAAGGCACAATCCTAATTCTTGGGCCACATAGAACTATTCAGTTCTCAAGGTTTTGGGCCAGACTCCTTGTGCGATGTCTGTGTTAGAAGTGATTCAGACTTGTCCTCCATAGAGGAAATCCTTGTTGTCTACTCTTGGGGTTAGTGACAATAGCTCTTCTTCCATGATCAAATTTGAAACCATGGGAGTACAGCCTCACTTTCCTTACTGTGTGGCTCTTTTGATTCATGTAGAGTGTCTTAACAACACTATCATGCATACTGTCATTAATGAAGGCATTGTTGCTTGCGTGATGTCTTGGTCTTGTTGGAAGGGCTTAGGTTCTCCCGCGTTGTCTCAATCTACCACCGTGTTGACATCTTTCGATGGTAGATCGTTTCGGCCACACATAATTCTTCCTTCTCTAGAGGTACAATTGGGAGGGAAGACCATTGCGATCAAGGTCAAGGTGGTTGATGTGCCCTTTGACTACAATATTTTGATGGGTAGAAATTGGATGTATAGTACGCAAGCCATAGCTTCTTCCATCTTTCGAGTGATATGCTTTTTGTTTAATGGGAATATTGTTACGATTGATAAAAAGTCATTCCATAATCTGAGTGTCAATGCATCATCGGGAGCTTCTATCCTGATTATCGATCATTCTCAACCGGCAACTGGGAGTGTGGGCGTAGGTATGTATCCTTCTCTTATGGGAACCTTTATTTTTCCAGTGCCCGTTCTTATGATTAGGTATAGTTTTGGTGGGGCTTCATCCTTGTCGAATTAGGTGTCTTTTTGCACTACCCATATGGAATATCCTTGTATTCTTCCTTCAGCGAGTACTTCAAGCGTTCGGATTGAGACAAACATGTTGTTTCCTGAAACAATGGTGGTGTATCAAGTGAATCTTGATCACGTTGCAGAGCCTAGTCCTTCCTCTTCACGGATGGAGGAGGAGGACTCGTATGTGCTTCCTGCATGGGAAGTAGAGTCATCTTACTCACATGATTTTCTCGATGATGTTTTTCCATTGGATGAATCTATTATTGAGGCCATGTCTAGGGTTGAGCAACCTTGGGAAGAGTTGCATCATTGATCATATTTTCTTCCTAAGCTTGATTGTGTGTAGTGTGAATACTTTAGGGATATTCTTAGCGAGACGATTAGTAGCCTCGTCATCCCATTAAGCTCTCCTGGTTAGATGGCTTATGGGAACATGGCTAATTTGTCACCAACAATTCCTATCAATATTTCTCATGATCCTGGCAAGGTTAAGAATGTCTACATTGGGGCGGGTTGTTCCCTTGATGAGATCAAAGAGTATGCCGAGCTGTTTAAAGAGTTTCATGACATTTTTTATTGGTCATATGAAGAAATTCCAAGTATAGACCCTCATATTATCGAACATGAGATCAAGACGTATCCATATGCAAAACCGGTTCGACAACGTTTATGTGTAGTGAATCCTAGAAAAGCACCCGCCATTAAAGCTGAGATAGAGAAACTGCTTAAAGTTGGTTTTATCTATCTCGTTCCCTTCATGGAGTGGGTTTGAAATTCTGTTATGGTGGATAAGAAATAGGGAGCAATCCGCATATGCACTGATTTCCATGACTTAAATCGTGCCTGTCCTAGAGATAACTTCCCCACACCATTTATTGATCAGATTTTGGATGAGTGTGTGGGAAGTGAGGTATTTTCCTTTATGGATGGTTTTTCTGGATATAATCAAATTCATATTAAGCCCGAGGATCAACACAAGACCATATTTATTTTTCCTTGGCGTACTTTTGCATATAGAAAGATGCCCTTCGGCCTTAAAAACTTCAGATCTACATTTCAGCGGGCCATGAACTTAATCTTTCATGATATTAAAATGATTATCGAAGTATATTTGGATGATCTCACTGCTCACTCTCATTTGAGAGTGTGCCATCCATATCATTTGAGATTAGTGTTCGAAATATGTTGTCATTATCAAGTTTGTTTAAACCCTTCTAAGTGCATATTTTGTGTGACTATTGGTCATTTACTAGGATTCATCGTATCCAAGTAGGGTATAAGAGTCAATCCCTTAAAGGTTGAGGCAATACTTCAATTGTCTCCCCTGCATAATATTAAACATCTTCAGTGTTTACAAGGCATGGCGAACTTCTTGCGAAGATTCGTGGTTATTTTTTCCAACTTGACTAAAGGATTTATGCGTATTTTGAATAAGGACACCCCTTTTTATTGGGATTAGCAAGCCCAGGAGTCTTTAAATGCTCTTAAGAGAGCCTTAGCAATGGCCCCCATGCTTAGTCCACCAGACTATAGCTGTGATTTCTTGGTTTATGTGGCTGCGGCTGAGGAGACGGTTGGTATGGTTTTGGTTTAGGAGAATGAGGAGCTCCATGAGCATGTCATATATTATTTGAGCTGAAACCTTATAGATGCAGAACTTCGCTATTCCCATGTGGATAAGCTAGCCTTAACCAACATTCATGCGGTTCAACATTTGAGACATTACATTCTCCTTTGCCAAACTTTGGTTGTAGCTCATATCAATCCATTTCAGTTTGTCCTCACTAGAAGGATGATTGGGGGAAAATATAATAAATGGATTGTCATTTTTCAAGAGTTTGATCTCGAATTTGTTTCGGTGAAATTAAAGAAATCGTTAATCTTTGCGAAGCTTGTATCTGATTTTCCAAATTTGGAGGAGGAGATGGTTTATGAGGATTCCTTTGTCAATGAGAATATATTCCTCATCTCAACTATGGAACCTTGGTACAAGGACATCATCGTGTATTTGCAAACATAGAAGGTCCCTACTCACCTCTCACGGGATGAGCGGCGACGATTACATCATGTAGCTAAGAACTACCTCATACTAGATAACACTTTGTACCGCCATGGGGTAGATTCAATTCTACATCATTGTTTAACCCATGAAGAGGTTGAGGTTCTACTAAATGATTGCCATGGAGGGGCGTGTGGTGGTCATTTATCTAGGCTTTCTACAGCCCAAAAAATCTTGAGAGAGGGCTATTTTTGGTTGTCCATATTCAAATATTACATTAATGTGGTGAAGAAGTGCCACCCTTGCCAGGTGTTTGCACATAATATGCACTCTTTTCCAACCCCATTACATCCTATTGTCACCACAGGTCCCTTCACCAAGTGGGGGCTTGATTTTATGGATTTCAACCCAACTTCACTTGGGGGGAATCATCATATTATCATGGCTGTCGATTAGTTCACGAAATGGGCATAGGATATGCCCACAGTTAAATCTGACGGTGAGACAACTGCGCATTTCTTTTTCAACCAGACTATCACCTGGTTCGACATTCTGAAAGAGCTTGTCACTAACCATGGTATGCATTTTCAGAACAAAATGATGGAATAGTTGGCTTCCAATTTAGGATATAAGCAAGAGCACTCCTCTTCTTATTACCCTCAAGAGAATGGACAGGTTGAACCAGTGAACAAGTCACTTAAGTCTATTCTCCAACAAACCATCACACAAAGAAAGAATAATTGTCATATCATGTCATATCCTGCTTTGTGGGCCTATAGAACTGTGGTTAAGACTACCACTGGTTTTTCTCCATATCATCTTCTGCATGTGGTAGAGTTAGTTTTACCAGTTGAATGCAAAATCCCTTCTCTAAAGCTAGCTCTAGAGCTTTTACTTGAAAGTTCTGCATTGGAAGAGTATTTGGTCCACTTAGAGCAGCTTGATGAGTAGAACTGAGATGCCTTAGTGGCTCTAGACGTTAACAAGTGTTAAATTTGAGAATATAGATCTGTAGAAAAACACACAACTCACAAAGAAGATCTCACAATTTACTCAGCCATTGAAGAATGAAACAGTGCAAAAGGCTTGCAGCTGTGAATGC
>LPNX010530808.1:85180-101126 GCA_001517045.1 Pseudotsuga menziesii
ACTGAGCCTCAATTATTGTTCCCCACACTTTGGTAACTGAAACATGTGCCCCAATTTGGTCAAGTTTAACCAATGGTGCTAATGACTATAAATAGACTGGATGGACTCTCGATTTAGACATGACTCCTGATTTAGACATATGACCAAATTTGTACAAGGGAGGATTAATAATCCTAACAACAAGCGCCGTGTTAAATTCCAATATGATAAGTTTGTCCATCTGAGGAAGTTTAGTGAAGTTGACTTTGTCCTTTTGTGGGATCAAGCTAAAGAATCCTTAGGGGAAGGGAAGTTTAATCCCATGTGGCATGGTCCTTACGTGGTTAAATGTGTCTTAGAGAAAGGAGCCTATGATTTGGTTGATTATGAAGGGACAGTTTTGGCAGAGCCTAGAAATGGGCTCTATCTCAAAAAATACTATGCATGATCTTCAGCCAGGCCTGATTTTTCTATATTATTGTACAGTTTTGCATTGCATAGTTAGGTTTCTTATGGTGATCAGGTTCGTTGATTAGATTTTGTTTCTTATGGCATATGTCAATGGATTCTTCCATTTTCATAGGACTCACTGATGGTGCTAGCCTCCACACTCAAAACTCAGCTTCATCTGCTTAGGTGATCTATACTCCTATGGGTCAAGTATTGTCTTCAAGAGGTGTATGTTTACGAAATTCTTCAAAAAATGTTCCTGAATATAGTGCCATCATTGAGTTATTGCATGATGCCATTTCACATGGTGCTCATTATCTTGAGGTACGTCTTGATTTGTAGTTAGTGGGTTCATAGCTTAATGGATTGTATCACATTAGGGATCTAACATTATTACGAAGATTCTTATGTGTTAGATTGCTAGAACGAAAATTTGAGAATATAACATACATTCATGTTCCAAGAATTTTTAATCAAGTTGTTGATTCATATGCTAACTCTATGTTAGATTGGCATTTGTTTCATAGACCATAAGCATATCACAAACACAATTTACACATATATAAATAAAATAAAATCGATCATCATAAAAGTTTTTCATTAACTTCAAAATGTGACGTCATAATACATACGTATCATATACAAAATCGGGGCTTCCAAGCCACCAAAATATACTACACAGTAATACAAATATGAATACACTCAGGTCTCTAAGCCTGAGGTGGAGGAGGGTTCTGATCATGATAGCACACTACAGATCTAGCTAGCTAGAGAAATAGTCGAACCCATGCTCGTGCTACTCCCACCACCTCATGCTACATGGCCTCAGGAAATTCCTTGACTTGCACCATGGGTACCCTGTGTGTCAAACAAACAAAGTGAGTGTGGATGCTTTGGAGCGTCTGCTCTACATCCGCACGCATAATATCATCACCTTTTCCCCTCCGTCAATGACAAGGGAAGCCATTCGACCATCTTGGTCCTACATCTACATATACGTGATAGATTGTCAATATGTGTCATGACACCAAAAACATGTCTTTTGAGTTCATATATAAAAAAACACAAAAAAATTAAATAATTCAAAAGTTAAAAAGTGGGTTTGGGATTCTTTACCTATGTCACCATAAGTTGCTCCTAGTGGTAGGGGCATATCAGGGTCTCCGTGGAAGTCTATCCCTGCATAGGGGTAGTCGTCTATGGAGACGATCTATCTCTGCCACCATGGAAACAAATCTATTGGGTAGGGGTTAGCCACCCTACCACCACCCAGTCTGTGCATGATGTTTGCCCAGTGTTGCTGGGATGGATCCTGAACTCCATGAGGAGAAATGTCTACCCTAGGGCTTAGCCTTGGCACCCGCTAAAAGAAAAATGTGCTCAGTATATTGTTGAACCCAAAGTTTCGCACTCTACCCATCTTGCAATCATTGAGTTACTATTTCATATTGCTCAACAACATAATACTCCAGTCATACACTATAGGTCGCATGCACTCTACTGCATAGAACATCATTGGTCTTGAGGACTTATGGAGTGAATCCAACTGTGCAATCCTACCTAGTGCCAAAATTATGGCCTTCAGCCCCAGAATCTGAATAGAGTTTGTCAGGATTTGACTCCCAACCTTTTCCATCTCCATAAAGTAGTACAAAGCTATGTACTCATCTATGGTCAGCCCGCCTCCTGGCCCACAAGATCAAAGATTCACCATCTCCCCTTGTCAAGAAAAACCTATTATGAAATATATGTCCTCAACCACAATGATGAGAGACATCCCATCTATCTAAAATGTTTCAAACTCTGGATCCCAATATTCTACCAGTAGCTAGAGTAGTATTGGTTTGGCCCTTAGGATGCAAAGACACCAAAACTTGTACAATCCACATGCCCGTAATTCTTGTTGAGCGATGATATCACCTTGCACAGCTTCTTCAACATCACCATTCTCTCTTTCTCTCCACTATAGCACCATAGTGCACAAAAAACCAAGTTTTTGATTAGTTTTTACCCTTTAAAACCTTGGTCGCTACCTTGTACGTGACTGTCTTCAAAATAGTCGCATATGTATGCGGATTTCAGTGCATTTTTCACGTATGGCGAGCCCTATACAAAGAAAAAGGCCCAATTTTCACATGGGCCAAAATGCATAAGTTTGGATGGCTCAAAAATTTAAATAGACCATGAAATTTGAAAAAAATTGCATCAAAATGAAAGAGAAGAGCATGAGAATCTACCTGGATCAAATGGGGAGGTATTCTGCTGGACAATGCTCCCATAATTCGCTTCTGAAGTTTTGAGCTCAAATGCACTATGTTGGGTAAAAAATTCAAATAGTATGCAAATTTTTAAATTTTTCACTATTTATAGAAAAAAATTGAAATTTTTACCCACTTTTTACAGTTTTGACCATTTATGACCATTTTGGAGTGTTTGAACTAATTTGATGTTGTAGGAATCCATTTTGAGTGCGGTTTTGACCGTGGCTTTGACGCGTTCATGCCTTTTTTAGGTATTATGTCTAAATCGGCATATACGTTAGATGTCACATTGATTGGCACTTTGCATAACCTTATGACCGTTTCACCTTAACCTTAGGTACGAACCCATTCTATCTTGTCACGAAACCTTCTTGCTGCTTTTATAAGTGACATGTTGTGAATGGTACAACTTTACCATACATGGGTACCCTAGTTAGATCCTGTTTTGCATTTGGTTCCCATGCCGACATTTCTCCTTTAGGGTGTGGAAGTCCTTTGTATAGTACAGAAATGACTCTGAGTAATAGATTCATACTCCTCTTGAAATTTATGTTGTCCATTTCCCCGAGACTCCCTTGTATATGTCAAGTTATAATTGCATTATCATGCCTTTTTCTTGCCATATTGAGGCTTACACCAACTTCCCTCACTTTGATTATCATCCATATAGCCCAAGCATGTATCATGTCTATCCAAACAAAGCATTCTTATATATCCTTTGTAGCTTGATTCCCTGTTTTTTATAGGGAGGGGACTTTCCACCGAGTGTCGTTATCCTACACATGTTTCCTTGCATTGAGCATAGGTATGTTCCGCTGCTTGGAACTAGTTTGTTTTCCCCTTGACACTCGTATCCTCCTATATTTGTAGCTATAAAGCACTTTTATTCTTTTTCAATATTTTCAAAATATCTGAAAAAGTAAAAAAAAAAATTAAAAAACCAAAAAGTCGGATAGGAAAATATGTTAACTTTGGCAGCAGTCAAGTTGTGTCAGCTTCGAACAAAGCACTGTATATCACATCCGTTGGTTGCGTTAATATTTTGAATTTAGGAGTTGTACTCATTTCTCTGAGTTTATCTTCACTGACTAGTTAAGCTTCTTGTCCCTATGGAGCCTTTGTTGATGCCTCCTGTGTTGCAAAGATGTCCTAGTTTTATATTTCGAGTCTATGCTTCCTACATTCAGTCACCATTCGCCTTTATGCTCTTGTTCGAAGGAAGTTGAAGCCTGATTCAGCCATTCCTCAGTTGTCTTGACTTTGCATGTCGGCCATTCCTGATACTATTATTGGTTTGTGCACATATTCTCCTTACACATTATACAGCGTTGTTGAATAACTCATGTTGGTTGATGGGGGATGCCTTAGTTCCCTCCTTCCAAAGGATTCCATCCCATCGACTTCAGATCATTTATTCTAGGATAGGAGTCTAGAGTCATTTGAGTTCCTTGAGACTTACAGTCATCAGTGGTAGGTTCTCTCACCATCGACAGTTTTGGGCATACATCAATGTCCCCTGGTCGATGGATTCTTCCAAGTGTTCGACCTCAACACATTTATTCGCACTTATTATATTTCACTCTAGTACCTTGATTCCCATTTTCATTAACGGTGGATGATCTCGCGTCTGTTAATGGTATACATCAATGACCGGTAATCAGACGATGGACTACTATGTTCTACCTCGACACCTCTATTCACATAGTAGGACATGGACTTGTAGCGGTTTGTGTAGAAGACTTTCTAGATTGGTGGCATTCCACATATTCTACCGCCTTGGTCATGCAAGTGTTCATAAGATTTCAGCTCTCATGACTTGATTCTAGTGTATGTCAGATATCTTCAGCCATTATGGAGATCTTGATCCATTGTATATCGTAAGATTTCATGTAGATCTTGATCCTTTGTATATATTCATCATGGAGATTCTGATCTATTATATATTATATGTGGAGATGAACACACATGTCACATTTTGTATATCATGCTTATTCATGGCCATTGTACTCTTATGTATCTGGGACTTCTATATGTATTTGCAATCATATGCAGAGATTGATTATTGTACTATACTAATGGATAGCTGGTTCTTCCACCTGATTCTTCATCACTCCACTTCTGGGATGGATTTAAAATGTATTTTGGCTATGATCTTACCCCTCTAACCTCACGCTTTAGGGGGCATCTATTACATCTTCTTTTACCACACATGGTTGATCACACTTTTATGGCCTTCCCTATCCCTATACAAACTCTTTGGACCCCATGGACCAATATTGTACCTTTGATGTTTCCAATATCATCCCTAAAAATACCTATTATTTGTTGTACGTGACTTTTAATCACTTTCTTGCGTATATACGTGGATATTACCCTTAAAACTGCGTACATCGGGATGTGTTCATAAGTCCAAATACTTTTAGAGTTTTCCTTGATGTGGATGCGAGTCACTTGTCTCTTGGCCTTCCATATGCCTCAAGATATCTTGTATTTGACCTTCCATTACCCCATTGAAGCACTATATAAGAAACCCCTTGGTTACATTGAAGAGGAGGAATTGAAGAGCAGGAAAACTATAATGCATTGTTGCCATATCTTTCTTGTACTTGAGTCTGCATCCCTTTGTCCCTTGGAGCACTTTGTTTTCTTCCCAAGCTTTCCTTTGCTTGTGAGCTTGCTATCGAGAGATGGAATATTGAGGTGGTGGAGGCCCAGGTGGACGACTCGGTTTCTTCGGTTCGCAGATGTGCCGACAAATCTTGCCACTTATGTAATCTCTTATTTTATTAATAGAAATACCTTTTCCTATCCAATGATGTGCATTTAAATGAATATTGAATCCATGGATGTGTTTAATTTCTTATGCATTATTTATTATATATGCTAGAGTATGTCTAACACTATATTATATAGCATGCTTTCCTTGTTTATTGTTGTTGAGAGTAAATTGATAAAGCAAGTGGGAGTGGAAAAATATCAATGGGGATCTACTTCAACCGTCCCAAATAAGGTATGATTCGAGATCCTTTAGTGTTATATGTTTTATTTCTCTTGCATATTGGGAAGGGATTGATTTCTGTGGTTTCTCTGTCTTTTGTGGTACACCCCAAACCATAGGAATGTTTCTTCATAAAACCACCTTTGTTTATGGGACAATATCTGGAGATGTGTCCTCTATCATCACATGTGTAGCATACGATACTAGATAGATCTCTTCCAGGGTTATTTCGGTGTGAATTCTTCCCTTTGGGATGATGATGGTCCCTTCTAGTTTTCTTGGTATGTACTGTGAGAGCTTGATCTTCATTTCCCATATTTTTTTCTCGAGCTACTATTCGAGCTTCTTCTTATGAGCATTCCTCCCACGGTGTAATGAAGGTGATTAACTTTATTCTAGCACAAATCCCTTGAATGAAGGAGTCCCATGACCTAGGGAGACCATTCAAGGTGGTCATCACAATTTCTACATTCTCTACTTCTTCATCTACTGCTTGAAGATGTTCTTTGATCTGGGTGACCCTTATAAAGTATGATTGTATTGTATCTCCATTCTCGATATTCACATTCTTCAATTGATTTCTCAAATTCATCTTCTGATTTATGTTATTCCTTTCAAATAGATTGGCCAAGGAGTCAAACATTTGTTTAGGTGTCTTTAGGGAGGACACCTGTGGTATGAGGTGATCCTTGATTGAATCAGCAATAATCCTCTTCACCTTGACTGATTTATTCATTTCTAAGTCCTTAGCCTCATCTCACTCTAGAACTAGAACTTCTTCACTGATGTAGGAGTCCAATTCATTTTCATCAAGAACTAGTAAGATCCTATACTTCCATGCTTGAAAGTTATCATCTCCCTCAATATTTTTCATCAAGATTTGTGTGATGAGACATATTTAAAGAGAACCTCAAATGGAAATACAAAATATTTAGATCTTACCAATTTGAGAAGCTAAAAATGGATCTCGAGCTGATCTTCTGCAGTGTTGGTTTTCTGGTTCCACGAAAAAATAGGGTTTGACTTTCCAACAGTTCTAACCAACCAAAAACATAGATCTTGATCTCTAATATTCAATTTTGAGGAGAGAAATCCTATGTTGGGCTCACTAAAAAATTCCACTTTTGTGAAAAGCCCTAATTTCCCATAGTAGTGACAGGTCAAAAATTGAAAATGTTCAGAATTAGATTCTGCTTCGATAGAAAGATGCGCCCTTCAATGGAGGAGTCATCCTAGCTTCCTTTTGTTTATGAATTGTGGAGAGAAACCCAAAAGGTAAGAATCCCTAGCTTTTGCAGCTACACAATGTCTTCTTCTTAGGTTAGCTCTAATATCATGTTAAATTTTTATCAATTAGACAATATGATCTTAGAAATCTTATCTGGGAGAGTAACATGCACAACAATCAATCACACAAATATTTTCCTTGGAGAAACCATAAAGGAGAAAACCCCACAACTTCCTCAGAGATAGAATGAGCACCAATGGCAGCAATAAAACCCACAGATAGAAAGATGATCTCCAACAACTGTTCTCTTTTTCACTTGTGTGGGATCCTCTTCTCTCACCTATACGCTATAGCAGGGTGAGTTTGTGTCTCAAATAGAGAGGCGCACTCTCTATTTATACGAGTTTTGGACTTGACAATTACTTATCAGGTCTGTCTTCTCTAGGAGAGTCTAATAACACTAGTGCCCCACAACTGTGGGGTCTTTACCCCTGACTTACAAAGGAGGGTTAATCTCTATGAATTTACATGACTTGATTACATTAATGATTATCCCGATAGGAACATCAGGGATTAATGAAATACAGTATATAAAATATACAAGTGAATACATTCCGAAGTTACAAATACATCAACATTTTTAATGTTCCAATTATTTGTGAATCAATCACTAGATGAGATTAACATACAAGGGCCTATTTATCACAACTAAACCTATGATAATGATCTGAACCTTAGTGAGCATATAGTCTAAGTTTATATGTAAAAATTATAAATCCATACTTTTAATTAATTCTAAAATGGAACATTATGGACATGTAACTTATGGAGCAAGTAATCAAACTTGACGTCATAAAAAATACACCTTATAAAATTGTAGTAGGTAGAGAGTTAATATTGGGAAGAAGAGGTCCTAAAATTGGCCTTATTGCACATAATGGTTGATATGAATATAACTCTTTTTGACCAACTCTCTCTTCTATATTCATGGTGTATTTAATCTATCTACTTTTGTCAATGTTCCTTCTACGAATTCCATAATAGAATTCCATATTTGTAGTCCTCGTCTCTTGGAATTTATGAATATCCACCCTCAAGTTCTTGATCATTGGTATTAGATCTATTAACCACTACATGGGAGTGAGGGTTTGAAGCATAGTTCAAGTTCAAATATTTGTTTAAATATCCAACCTCCTTTTGGGACTCTTAAATTCCATTTAATAGACCATATTATAAGCATAACAATTGGTCCACATACACTACATGATTTTTATACTCTTGGAACTCTATTAACCATTGCATGAACATCATACATGTATTTCACTACATACATTGGTCCACAAGATGTAATGTCCTCTTCAACCAATCCAACCAATGTGAGGAGACATTAACTAAATTATGGTTTCTAAATTATGCCCCATAACCATAGTTATGAATTTATAGTATGTAAAATACGTGTGTAGATACATAATAAAAATACATAGCAAAATTAAAAATATATCCACACACACATGCGTGCATATATTAATCATTATAGGTTTCAAATAAACATTGCATATTCAAATAGAAAAGAATATTTATCGTTAAACAAGGAAGATCCAAGAAACTAATTGTTAAGAGTGATTTTACACCCAACTGTTGGCACACCATGTCTCAATAAATGTATGAAGTGACTATCTCAACCAAAGTCACATATGCTTTCAATGTTTGGATTTAATATTCAAGAGAATGTAATTTTATCATTTAAAGCACATGGTGAAATTTTGGATGAGTTATAAGGTTGACACTTCGTAGCATAGGATTTATTTTCGCATAGTCCCTGTTTCCTCTTCCCCTCTAGTGGAATCATAGCCTCTCTAGTGCTCTTTACACAACCATATTGGAATATTTTATTTTTTCTAGCATAATATTTGCAAATATTTTGAATTGGCATGATAAGCCAACAATATGGTCCAAGAATATATATACATCATGCATTCCCAAAGATTCACTATTTGGACCTTGGCATTCATCTCTACACTAGGAATCCATACTAGCATATTTACATCATTACATAATTTCATTAAATACATTCCAAGTCGAAACTCACGGTATTACACAAAATTTGCAAAAAATTATTTTCATGTTGCAAATGGAGGTTCCATGATCTCTACAACAACCTATGCTTCTTTACAAACCCTTGAAATCCTTTATATCCCTGTTCACTCAACACTCTCAAGTCAAGCATTATTTCATCTTCATATGATCATGAAACAACTTCAAACAAAATATTCATTCATATTGAATTTTAGTTGAACTCATGCTAGACCTTTCTCAACACACACATAATTCTATGGTTTCCACAAGAGCACAATGATAGATGGATCATAGGCCAACCATCCTATGATAATTTTAAACAAATGCTAAGACCTCAGTAACGAGTTGTATAGTTTTTTCCATTTCTCATCCAATTTTTTGTGTTACCTCAAAGGGGTATTCCATGCAATTTCATTTTTCTACCTCATTTGAGAGATACGGTCAATTAAATATCTAAAAGTATTTGACCCAAGAAGGCCACTCATGCCTTGAGTTTTAGCAGACATTTCCTCCCTCCTTAGGCTACCATAGAAGAAGTTCGATATACCAATGGAAATATCCATCTAATAGATCAAATGGGTCTTTTGTGGAATTTGATTTCATTTCCCATGGGAAAATTTATGAACAATTGTGTTAGCTAGACCCCAACTACACCAAAAATCAGAAATCATTCATGAGCTTTTAAATTTTGAATTTATTAAATCCCATTGTCATTTTTTTACGGATGTAATTTAATAGGCATGTAAAATTCTCCAATGTTATAATTTGAGGCTAAGATAAATATTTCTATTTCCAACTCGATTATGGTCCATCCACAAACCCAGTATTATGGGTAAATCACACAAAAATCTTCATGTTCACTAGCAATTGGCAAATGTAAACATGTCGGTATGATATATAATGGGGTCTTGTTTTCTTACTAATAAAATGATGTGGACCATCATTTTTTAGGGGAAAATATTTATCCACATCCTAGGGGAAAATATATTCTAAGTTCAAATGTGAGTCATAAATCTATATTTTTAATTAAGTGTAAAAAGAGAACATGATAGACATGTAATTTTTGAAGTAATTAAACTTGACATGGTCAAGAACACAACTTATAAAATGGACTTGGCAAGAGAATTAAGATTCCAAAGAAATATCCTCCAACTCTTCTCTAACTCTCTTCTCCAACTCTCTCTTGTATTTTCTTGTTGTATTTCATTTATCTACTTCCATTCATTAAGATTCTTCTCCAACTCTCTCTTGTATTTTCCTTGTGTATTTCATTTATGTACTTCTATTAATGTTCCTTCTATTAATTTCATATCATTTTTTCTCCCCTCTTCACTCCACATTGAATCCTTCTAGATATCCTTCCTAAATATTTAAATCAAATAACTAGCGTAGCTTTATCATAAGGGAATGGTATCATCTTCTACAAACTATATTGTAGTTTTTTTCATGGTTTTTCCTCCTTGTCCTAATAATTTTTTTATTTCATTTTATATCGACTACACTACACAGATAAAATTCAACACTATCCAACCTAGATAGCCATCAATGAAGGTGAGAAATGGTTTAATGATAACTATCCTATGTTATTGCTACAACCACTAGGTACCTGAACATGTCATTTTGAATTTTATTTTAGTTATGAATCACAATCAATATCCAATATTTTGATGTCATGTCAAATATTGCAATAGGAACAATTTGTTACGTCATTGTTATCCTCTACATTGTAAAGATAGTTGCAATATTTAGGAGATACATCCTAAACGTTTGGTGGGATTATTCCATTAATAAAATGTATTATTCATTTTCAATGTTAACAAGATTTCCTAGTTCGTTTAAGGAGTTGATAATGTTTTTGAATCTATAGTAAACCATTTCAAATGCTCCCCCATGACTAAAGTGTTATTGACAAAATTTGCATGGTTGATCTATAAATATCCTCTGATAGTACGTATGGCTAGAAGAATTCCCTATTGTCATGCTTCCTCTAGGTTACATTGAATAGTACTTTCTAAGAGGATGATGTAAAGAAGAAACAAGAGAAAAACTCATTGTTCAACACCTAATTTTCCTTGAAATAAACAAGATGAAACTTTAAATATGATACAAGTTAAAAGCTTCCAAATTAAAAACATGTCGAAATATTTCAAATCCCATAGATGTCAATTTTCTAGATATATTTTTTTTAGATAACTAAAAAGGTTGAATGTTGATGGATCATGGAAAGATAACACAATAGAAAGTTGTTGGCAGTAAGGGAGCATATAAGAATTGAGTGAAACAAAAGGAATGAATTGTCACAAGATTTAACATAATGAACGTATTTGGCACACGATTTCCCATTTTTGTGAGTTTATTTTATGTATCAATATCTATTGATATCAAAAAAAAAATTTAATCTAAGACTGTGAGTTTATTTTATGTAGCAATATCTATTGATATCAAAAAAATATTTTAATCTAAGACTTAGAAGTTGTTTATTCATGTATATGAAGAGTAAAATCATAGAAAAAAAAGTTATCATACTCTTCCTAGCACCAAAAGGATAACACGACATTTTCTTCCTTGGTATAAAATGGGATTACCATAGCTATAAATGATATAATTTTTCAGTAAGTGAAAATAATTTTTTTTAAGACTTTAAGTGTTACTTTTTCATATTTTGAAAATTTTATGAAGACTAAGTAATGATACTTATTGATCTTTTATATTATTTTTGTGGATAGGATGAAGGTTTTTGGAATGATGTCCATGTGATGTCTATGGTCATATTTCCAAAACTAATGTATGTCGTATCATTTTTTATTTTTTAATAACAACTTTTCTTAAATTTAATAGTTCAAACATGTTTTTAATACTTTTCAATTGATCTATTTCATTTTGGGAAAGTCAATAAAGTTGTCCTAACATCATTTTATTTCACTTCCAATTGTGCTTTGCAAAAATCACATGATTTCAAGATGCTTTGAAGAGTTAACTAACAAATCATTTACATGATTAGTCCCTTATTTTTTAAGTTCATCTTTAATACCATAAATCTTTAAGCATATTGTATAAAAGGTATACTATGCTATACTATTTCTAATTTTTGCATAGTATTTATCCAACCAAAGTGTTCTGAGGAAAGTGTCATTCTATCCTATAAAAATAAAAAGTCTAAATATAAATATAAAAAATAAGAATATAAATATAAAATAACTAAAATAAGAATGCATGCATCAATATGTTGTCACATAATGCAACAATGTTTGTGGATTTGATTTTTCTAGACATTTTGTAAAATCAGAGTTCTATTATTGATGATGGATATACTTTAGTTAGTAACATCATCTTATTTTAATACTTATATAAATTACACCTCAAACATTTTGATCTCTTTAGTGTTTGGTAAATCAGGGTTTAACATGGATCTTTTAATTACTTTTCATTTAGTTTTATTATTGGGTTTTTATTTTTTTATTTATGTCAATTAACATAATGTTTTTATTTTTATTTATTTTTATTTTTTTATGTCGGCTAGCATAACGTGACTAACCTGACACGATCTCCTCGATACTGAGGTGAGAGCACCTAGCTTATTTTATAAAATTGTATTTTCTTGAATTATTGACAATACACTAATAAGATTTTATTTTACTTGTAGTAATAATGATTGGGTGTGCTCTAATAAGTTTACTTCATGACTACTTTGAATTCATTATTAGAAGCCTCTATTTTAACTATTTGAAAATATTTTTAAGTCGATACACGTTTTTATTTGAGATTTGGGGTGGACTAGGGCCTATTCTTTTTCATCTAGTGAAGAGGATGAGACAAGTGTACTCTCCAAACAATTATAAAAATGGAATATAATGAATACGTTGTAGCTAGGTGATGAATAGATAACTCTTAGCAATGCATGTATAAGGCATAGCTGATGAATGGATAACCAACAATTCATGGAAGATAGCTAGAAGAATGTGAGATAAAAATAAAAAGAATATAAAAAAAACTAATACTAGATAAATGGATAACACTATGAATGTGGGTGATAACATGTAGTGGATAACTCACACTTCAACCAATTTAAGAAGAATATGAAGAATAAAAACATATTTCCAAACTTTCTTTCATTTCATAACTATCTCTCAACCATTTGATCCTTATCGACCTTATCCAACCACAAACTATGTGGGTGTGCTAATATTAGGTAAGGGGAAATAGATAAAAATCCTTTTTTTTTAAATAGAAATTTAAATAATATTTAAATTTATTAATAAATTTTTTATTTAAATTTCCACCAATCTTTCTACCCACTTTGATATTGGCTTACCACTTAAAACATTTATATAAAATATCAAACTATATTTTTATATAAAAAAAAACAAGACATGTAAAAGTTATTCATTTAAAAAAAAAAGTCACCTTCAACCAAACCAAACCACTATAAACTAGGGGTCAAATAAAATTTATGATTTCTATAGATTTTATCTAAATCAATAAAAACACCAAATTTATGGTTTTTATAGATTTTATCTAAAACAATAAAAACATAGACCAAAACAAATCACCAACAACTAACCAAATCAAATTTATCATTTCTATAGATTTTATGTAAAACAATAAAATCATCAACTTTATGGTTTATAAATTTTATCTAATACAATAAAAACATACAGTGATGTTAGGAGATACATTTTACCCAAAATAATATAAAATATAAAATAAATTTATGATTTGTAGAGATTTAATTTTAAACAATAAAAATATAAAGTATTATTAGAAAATACATTTTACCAAAATAATATAAAATATTATTAAGTCATGCATTCTTTTTCCAAAACAGAAATAATAAATTCTTTATATTCACATTCTATTCACATTATTTTCACATTATTGAATGAAAGATAATAGTTTACATCTCTATACATATATTATATTATTCCATACACATTTTAAAAATAATAAACTTTAATATCATACTCCCATACTACTCCATTACCCAACTTCCAAAAATAAACAAAAGTATAAGATTACATATTATAAGAATGATAAACTTTAATACCATACTCCCAACCAGTATCAACTTAAACTAAGAATAAAAATTAAAATCCCATAACAGCAAACTATACCACTACTAACTCTACTTTAATCTCCTTATTATAGTTATCTTAAATATCTCATAACCTTTATACAACATACAAGTCTAAAGATAAACACCAAACTCATATGGATTTAAAAAAAAACAGAAAAACTCAGGTTATTATCCGGAAATTCCTGAAAGTGTAAAATGCCTTTATCCATGCCCATAGCTCTTTTTGATAGAGTATCTGTCATAAAATCTTTTTGATAGAGTATCTACCAGAAAATTGAACTGCGAATAGACATAAAAGAAAGATAAAGAAAGATAAGAAGTTGAACTTTCGCTTTAAATCCAGTATCGCCTCAAAACTGCCACCTTAACTGTTGTAATCCATTTGCCCAATCTCCTAAATCTGTAAAGAAAACACAAAAGAGCGAGTAGCTCTGCTCGCAAGTTAGATTGAGATCCACAATTTAAGGGATATATTATTTTAACTAAGTTAGATTGAGATCCACTAAGCGTCCACAAAAATCTCTACTTGCTCGTAAGTTGGTTCCAGATCCACAATTTAAGTGATATATTATTTTAACTAAGTGTCCACAAAAATCTCTACTTGTTGCTGCATGGATGTACCAATAAAATAGTTATTTAGATACAAAATGGAATGACTACAAACCTTAAAAATATTATTTAGAACATAAAAGAGGAAAATCCTTACTTGTCTTCTGATAGTTATAGGTCACGACGGTAATCTTGTTGAGCTTGAAAGCGACGGCGATAATTTTGTTGATCTTGTAGATGCAAATCCATGTTTGTAGCCTGATCGTCATGTGGAAAGAATTGCAGTGGAGGTACAAGAAACAGGTTTGCAAACTGACCACCGTTACCAAACCCTAAGAAATGCGAGGAAGGTAAGAGTGGAGGCACAGCCGCGTTTGGAAGCTGATAACCAAATACGAAGAATCCTACTGGCCGGGGACGTAGCAATAGAGGTATAGCCATGTTTTGAAGCTGACGACCATCATGAAATCTGAAGAAATGTGGTGCAGCTAGACGTGGAGGTAAAGCCGTGGTCCTCTGTTGAGCTTGTAAATGACGGCCATGACCTTGAGCTTGTGAATGCAAATGCATGTTTGCGATCTGGTTGTCAAGTGGGAAGAATTGTTGTGGGTAACGGCGATAATCTTGCTGTAAGTCACGGCGATAATCCTGTTGAGCTTGTAGATCCAAAAACATGTTTGTAGGGCGCTGATCGTCATGTGGGAAAAATGGTGGTGGAGGTACAAAAAATAGGTTTTCTAACTGATCACCATCTTCAAACCCTAAAAAATGCGGGGGAGGAAACGGTGGAGGTACAACTCTGTTTGGAAGCTGATCACCGTATCCGAAGAAGACTCCTGGGGGACCTAGCGATGGAGGCATAGCCATATTGTTTTCAAGGTGATGAGCATCATCAAATCTGAAGAAAACAGGTGGAGCTAGTGTCATGTTTATCAGGAACTCTGGCGGAGGTAGCTGTGGAGGTACAACCATATTTGCAAATTGATTAACAATTTCGTTCAAATCTGGTTGAGGTACCATCCTGTATGGTGGAAAACGTTGCCTATGACGACCCTGCGGCTGTGTGGATTGTTGTCGTCTTAGCCTTTCCAAGGGAGGTCCGATTTCCAGATCAAGCAACTTAGGTTCTTTCTCCGCCAATTCGTCCAATGCTTCCGCCTTAGCAGCCAGAGCCTCATCCTCCTCTATCACATTCTCTGTCAAACGACACCTGTTGCACCTGTTGCATATTTGGGAGGGTTTCCCAGGCTGTGAACCATATGGAAGACAACTAACACAAAAATGTGGAATCTCCGAAAACGAAATTGCCTGTCTGCAAACGTAACACATTA
>LPNX010530808.1:104071-115161 GCA_001517045.1 Pseudotsuga menziesii
GTAAGTTTTTTTTTAAGAAATCGTGGTCAACTTCTCAAAACAAGAACTCAAGATAATGGACATTTAAATTCATCTTTTTTTCTCTTTTATCCAATAATTTTTAATATTTTGTTTTCTATGAGATCTTCTTAATATTATCAAACAAATTTAGTTTAATTTAATAAAAATATTATTATTCATTTAGGGATATGTGAAATGCTAAAGAGAAAAGAGATTAAAACACCGCTCTTACTGTTTATTCATACATCCCAATATGTTAATCCAACTCAATAGCACTACTCCCCTTAGCTAGCTCCTTTTTGTGCCCTTTAGGCTCTCTATGTCAGCTAGAGACAGCTAGCTACAACCAAGGTGAGTGCTTTAGGCTGAAGGTGGGCTTGTCTTGTGGAAGGCTTTTGTTTTGCTTGGACTCTGCGTTGAAGGTTAAAGGAAATACTCTCATCTCATTGAATCTATGGAAAGACCCAGTGAAATATATTTAGCCACAGAGAAGCCAAAGATCGGGGTGACACTTAGACCGGCGGGAATCACCGGTCATGGATGCAAGACTCATCTCCCTTTCTAGGACATTTGTCATCATCCATATGCCATAAGGCTAGTTATACCTCTATACCCATTCATTCTTGGTGCACAAATAATCTAGTCATGGCACCCGTATCCCACTCAGATGCTAAAGAACCCCAACCATGGCCCCCAGAATGATTAGATCCGAGTCAAACCAGCTTCATTACTACGCATGATCCTTAACCAACTGCCCCACCAAATCCCGATCCGAGCAAAAGCTCTGAGCCAACTTACAATTTGCTAGAATCCTGATCGGCTATTGCGCAGGGCTGCTTGGATACTCTGTTTGCCTTGCATACTTTGCAGCTACTTGCCAAGGCTCAGAAAAAAATAGTTCGATTTAATAAAAATATTATTTTTCACTTGGGTACATGTAAAATGCTAAAGAAAAAAGAAATTAAAAGACAAGAATAAAATAAAATGCTAGTTCAATGAAAAAGAATGAAATCATAGAAATAATTAGGTTTAAGTCATTTTTATGACATAGGATAAAAACTACCTAATTACTTCCATTTTTCCATCTTTTAAAAATTTGACTAGAAATTGCATTTTTGTCATTTTGCAATTTTAAGAATCACAAAAAAAAAATTAAGAAACTCATTTCCCATTTTTTCAAAAACTTGATTGGAAATTGCATTTTTGTCATTTTGCAATTTCAAGAATCACATTAATTTTTTTTCAGAAAATCAAATAAAGTTTAAAATAATACAAAACATAAATATAAAAAAATTAAATTAATTCTCATTATTATGATAATATATTTGATAAATATACGACCAATTAAATATGTTTCCATGCCTCAGCTATCAGCAAATTTAAAAATGATAAAAGATGAGAGGTCTAATGTTATCTGACGTTGGAGTGTATCCAACGGGTCGAATGAACCACTAGGACTATGTCAAAGAAATAAGGTTTTGTTAGAGTTTCTAATACACAAGTTTTAAGAGAATTAATGGATATCAACACGAATATGGAAGATTAACCCCAAATAACAAACTTGAAAGATGCATATCAGCTTAATATATGTATGGAGAAGAATGTATTTGTGTGCTTAACAAACAGAATGCCATGAAATAATCACAATTTAACTACTGTGTCTATGAGAAGGAATGGAATGGGAAATTCGGAAACTGAAAAGCATAAGTGAGCATCGACGCTGGGCACTCCCTACCAAAATAAGTTCACACAACATTTACTTGCCAATTATGTCCTTAGCTAATGTTACTGCTACAGTAGCTCGATGGTTGTGCTCCTTAAGAATATCAAGTTTCAATTCTTCGCTGAATGGTGGAAGTTTGCAGGAATCCATAGATGGATCTGTAATTTGTAGATAATTATAAGGAGCTAGATATTTGCCTATTCTGTGGAGACACTTCTTCCCACAAGCTAGAGAGTCATTCTTATCCACAATTACATTAGTTGGGTAGAATGTTACAGACTTTTGCCTCATCCCACTACTGTCGTTCGACACTCTGGATGTTTTACTTAAACATGGCCTGGATTGGACTGAAGAAAAGGATGAATAAATGGAAGAATGTTTTATCTCAGAAGAATGACATGAGTTGGACTCACTTACAGTGGAAAATGATGAAATATTTGGATTCTTGGTACCGCCAGCCATAAACAGAGAATTGAGAAAAGTTGTGAGTTTCCTGCCAGGAGAGGTTGGTTCATTGGGCTTCTTGGAATCCTTCGGAGTTATGGAATTTGACTTAATCTTAGATCGATGATCTGTAGAGATGAAAGGCTTCTCCGTAGATCCAAAATCTCCATCTCTAAGCAATGATTTTCCATGTAAATCTCGAGAGCATTTCCCCCCAATAGCCCATTTACATTCTCTATCTTCATGACCCACGTGATGAGAATCCCTTTCTGTTTTATCAGTTGGAATTGGAGAAGTTTGTGTGTAGAAGTACTCCGCACCTGAATATAAATATGGGCTGATGGAGGTAGAATCACTCCTATAATCAGAAGAACACGATGCTGCAAATGTCATATTAGACTGAAAAGACAGATGAAATTCTCTATGGTTGCTTATATATGCAGCCTTGGCTTCGTATTTTTCTGCATTGAGAACAACCTGCATCTCGGTAGCTCTTCGACGCATCGATTTCACATCATTCATCCATGGATCATCGTCCCATTGTCTTTCAATTCTGGAAATCCTCATGACTCTATTATTCTTTCCCTTGAAATTTCTGATCTCTACTTGATTTCCACTTGAAACTTTTCTTAAGAGGCAGGTACTTAGCAACTATGTTGCTATTTGGACCGAAATTTGAAAAGAAGAAGATCAAGGCATACAGTATGAGGAAGGCCGGATGATTGCCGTCACAGAAGCCTCTGGGACATACTTTGCCTTGCCAGTGGTAGTATGGAATAGCAAGCGCGAACATGAAGACGGTCATGAAAAAGAATCCCATCAGCTGAATTTTTTTTCTTCCTATGCGGTCGACGAGGAGTACTGTGACCCAGTAGCCCAAGACTGCTGAGCCGAGAGCAATAATCGACTGTGCTCTTGCTATTTTATAAACCTCTTTCACGACGTTCATTTTTTTGGCTGCAGGAAGCCATCCCATGGCACTGAAGATGTCCTTTTGGAATAGCATTTGGCTGTAGAAGGCGACGTCGAACAGAAACCATGTGCTTGTCGTGCTGAGTAGATGCAAGCCATGTCACCTTATGAACTCTCTGGAAAACAAACCGAACCTCGACTCATTCCGTCTGAACAATTTAACATTTATTGGGGGTTCTCCCATATCTATATCAAGAAACCTGGACATGTCGGCCGCAGCTCTTTTCTCGTCTTTTTCAATGAGCGCTGTGTAGCGAGTTGTTTCGGGCATTTTCATTCGCCAGAAGTATGTCAACGCAGCGGGAATGGCCCCCAACATAAGAATGGTTCGCCATACAAAATCTGCTTCAGGGACAATAGAACCTAGATGATCATCCGTGTATGTGCGGTTGAATCCTGCGGAGAGGATAATGGCCACGGTAGTGCCGGCGAGAATCCCAAAGCCTTGCATAGAAAACACAGCTGATGTCATAGTTGCCACTTGTCATCTGAAAACCAGATACCAAATTCCAAAGCTGACATCATTTGTCATTGGCCAATCACAACACAAATAAATACATTTTTATTGTAATTAAAAATTATTATTTATAAAATTATAAAGTTAAACATTGTAAACAACATTTTGATTTTTTATACCTGCATCAAAATAGAGCAACTAATACCAAAGTCAAACTCAATCGATTACAATATACCTGCTAAGGCAGGTATAATAATTTTCGTATTTTAATTTAATTAATTGTGTGATCATTTCATTATTAACACCTAACTTTACTCCCTCTTACCTTTTAAACCTCTTAATAAGATTTTACAATTTATTCATTTTATTAAGTTTCAAATTCCTAACTAATATTGAATTTTTTTCTAATTAATTTTTAAAAATTTTTACTTTTATCAATTAATTTCCAAAGTTTATATTCCATATTATATATTATCAAACTTAAAATCTTCGTTTTCTTTATATATATTTTATCTTTCATTCTTTCTTCTACAAATTGGGGAAAGTATCTACAAAAAACATCAAACCTATAAATTTACACACACTTAATTTCAAAAACTAATTCTTAATATGGAAAACCCATAAATTTGCATACAGTTAATTCGAGAAGCTAATATAAAAAAGTTGATTTTGGTTTTTGTTCTTTAAGAAATGAGGAGTTAGATGATTTCTTTTAACTATTTTAACCATCAACGTCATACTTTCATGCTTACCATGGTGATTGAATCTAAAAAGGCTTCCCATTTTTAGATGTTTTCATTATTAAAAGTGTTGATGGTCCCTACCATACCAACCAAGTATAAAAAGGCAATTTGCATCATTTTTGTCAACAAGAATAGGCGTGATCAACACTTTAGTATCCCTCAAAATGATCGTTGTAAGGAATGCTTATATCGCTTGGTTAACCTTTAAAAAAAATGGGTATCATATGAAAAATTCAATACAATTTGTTAAGGATTTAAAAAAAAAATCTTGATACTTAATGGAAGAAGGCTTATGCTTTGTACATTAGAGTATATTTAAGATATTGGAAAAAAAAAATTGGGAAAAGAAGAAACTAGAGTCATTTTCACTGTTCCAAATGATCCAAACATTGAGGTTTATGAAAATTGTTTTGGGTATATTAAACATTAGGATTTGGGGGTATATTAAACATTAGACATCATGTAAATGGAAATGGTGTCTGAAGAAGGAGGTGGGGGGTGAACTTCTTCGATCAGGGTGATCTCAGATTCAAGGGAATGTTGACGGAGGTTGGCTAAAGCCATTTGAAATTCGAGCAAGTCTTGGTAATGGTGAGAATAGTGTCCATACAAACCGCAGAGGGTGCAAGCATGGTTTGTTCTCAATGACTTGTTTCTTACTATTGGCGCACTTAGAAGCTCAACCATGGGGAGGTTTTTGTTTGTATCCATGGCGTCCAAATGTGCGCTGGTCATTGGGATCTCAGGGAAGTTCTGAGTTGGATGGCCCTGTTGCTCGAAGATGGTGCAAAGCGGGATCTACCAAGGTTCTACAGTAGCTTTTTCATTCTTACCGCTGGCCTTTTTTGGGTGGGGTGGTGCGGGTGTGGGTGTGGTGGTTGGTTTTTACGAGCCGAGTGGAGGATGGGAATCAACTGCAATGGGCTGCACGGGTGTTAAGAATACCTGGGGCATTGATGGTTGAGCTGGTGGATCAAGATACCACATGGGAATTCCCAATGTAAAGTTGGGTAGGTTTAGGGTGGCCATTACTGGCTTGCTCAAGACACCAGGGGGTGGAAAGAGGAAGGGAATTGTATGGACTAGAGAGGAGCCCAGAGAAATCCTTAATGGCTGTATGTGGGGGTGAGGTTGTGGCTGCGGTTTTGCATAATGCTGTGGCAGCGGATGATGTTGCGGCTGTTGTTGATGTTGCGGCTATGGACGGTGTTGTGGTTGTGGTTGGGGTTGCGGCTGCGGTTGTTGTTTACATGCAGTGGTGCTAGATGAGAGCATGCACAAGTCTGCAGTCTCATTTGGTATCAGTGGTGGTGACACTAAGGGGAAAGGAGCAGTCATGGTGGTATCGGGAAACAACCCAGGGCCCACATTCAAGAATGGGGAGGCTGGTATATTGTCAACCATGGTGTTGAGCGCAGGGATAACATTCACCTGTGTGGTCATCCCTTGTGGATCAATGGTGTTGATTGTAGGGATAACGTTGGCAGGTGCCGTTAGCCCTTGTTGATCGTGATAAGTAAGTTGGTCAACCATCACAATTTTCTCTTTGTGGGGGAACATCATGAGATGGAAGATAGTTGATGTGACAACTCTCATGGTGTACATATAACTTCTTCCAAGGAGAAGGTTATAGTCCAATTGAGCATTGACAACCTCTATGTCAATTAGAACTGTCTTCCCAGCTAATGTGATGGGGACGTGAGGGAGGATTCCTTGGGCTTTAGTAGGATGGCCATCATAAGACCACAGAGTTGTGGAGGATGGTTGCAAGATTGGGGATCCAAGTTTATGCCAAACTAGGGTAGACATAACGCACGTGGATGCCCCCTCATCCACTATGCATCAGTGCACAACCGAATTCTAGATAGACACTAGGATTTGAAAGGAAATGGTTGATGGCATTCATGGTTCTCCATTCTCCGTGTTGAATGTGATCAGCTTGGATTCAGAGGGATCCATGCCACCAATGGTGGCTAGTAAGGATTTCTATTGCATTGGGCACATTTTGAGTACCTAAAGGGTGGACATGGTGGTAGGTGTTTGGGCCAAATCATCGACAATGTTGTAGCTAACAACAGCTCTATCCATGGCATTATTGGCAACCCGACATATAGGGGGGCACGGGAACAGGGGTAACTGAAGAGGTGCATTGACTGTTTTAGATGTTGATGTTGCTAATGTGTCAACGGGTTCAGTGTTGGTTCCATACTGATTTCATCTAGTTTATAGATTGACCTCTTCAGTTATCATGGCCAGTAGGTGGTGGACACCTGTTTTTTCCATGGGAGGTGCCCCCAGAGCGTTGGGATTAGGTTGGGGAGGGGGTGCAGTTTCCACCAATCCTTGGACTGGTAATGGTTTTTCAAGAACCATAAGAGGAGGTCCTTGTGGTGATGGGTTGGGTTGGGCTTGGTCCGTTGTGTTGGTGGCATGTTGAACCTCATTCCTGATGGCCTTATTAGTGCAACCCATGAAGGGACACTAGAATTTGTAGTTCCCGTAAACCTCACAGAATGTGCATGGATGGTTTCTACGCAACGGGGCGTTGCATCTCGATGCATTTGGTCATGGAGAATTTTGGGCTGGTCGATTTGTCATGGAATTATTGGAAGGGTTTGGTTGTTGACCGCCTCCCTACGGTTGATTGTTGCCTTGGTTCCGGGGTCAGTTATTCCTAGCTTGCCCTTGTCGGTTATTCGGGGCTGGCTGGTTGGGATGATTTTGTTGTGCAAACACCTATCCCAATGGAGTGGGTGGAGCAGGGGCAGGGGCTTGAACCACTTGCACTGGTGTCACATAGTAGATTTGGGTGGGTGGCGGTGCCACAAATGTGGGAATTTTCCCCATGTATTGCCGTGTTGGCCAAGCCAAGGTTTGAGCCTGCTGCGATGGCACAGGTTGTGCATAAGAAGTTGTGGCTCCAGACTGGGACATCATTCTTGCATAGTCCAAAGTTTGGTTTTGGTAGGAAACACTAGCAGTGTTTCTTGGTTGTGGTGGTACTACAGGTGGTGTTGTGGTTGTTGAGAGACCGAGCCTATGATGCCATCTGCAACATGGGATGCCCCCAATGCATCTCGGTAGGAGGTACCCACATGGGGAGCATCTGAAATGACAGTGTAAAGGTACCTAAACTGTGCATAGATCAGATCAAATTGTTGGGATTTCAGTATGGCCTCCTCTTCAGATTGGGGACATTCGGATGCGACATACTTTGCTATGGGCGGGAGAAAGGTTTTGAGAAACCAATATAGGAAGATCCTGTCATTAAGTTGGATCTTACATAGACTACGGCGTCATTGCCACTCATGGATGTGGTAGGTTATGTGAGTCACAATGCTCTGGTGGCAAGATAACAAGATCTCCACCCCTTCGTCATATCTGACGGGGATTTGGAAATACTACAGGAACATAAAAGCGAGGGAGTTGAAATCTGGGTACTTGGCTTGTGGTAGCTCAATGTACCACTTGGTTGTGGCACCTCTGAGGGTGCATTGGAATAGTCTTATCCTGATTGAATCATATATGATGGTGCTTGATGAGCACCATAGGTTAAACACCATGATGTGGTTTTGGGGGCATTCCCTTGCCTTCCCTTCAAACTTGGGAATATCTAAGGGCAGTTTGGTTGGCATGGGAGGCCAAAACATTTGATGGCGGATAGGGTCATTTGTTAACCAGGCCAAATCAGGAAAGTTGAGACATGCCATGAAAGGGAGGTTTGACCCTAAGTTTATGTGAGATGGGGCCACCATGTTGTTTGGGTTTGCAGGTGCATAATGCACCTACATTGTTGGGGGTACTTGTGGCATCATTGTGGATGGTCCAGTGCCCCCAAGTGTGGTGGGAGGGACAGTGTTGGTGGAAGGGCCACTGCCCCCATGTATGACAGGAGGGGTAGTGTAGGTGGAAGGGCCACTGCCCCCATGTGTGATAGGAGTGGCAGTGTAGGTGGAAGGGCCATTGCCCCCATGTGTGACAGGAGGGGCGGTGTATGTGGAAGGGCCACTGCCCCCATGTGTTGTAGATGGGACAGCTTGGCTGGTCACTATAGGTGGTGGCAGCTGACTTATCACAGTTTGCATAACCATGCTGGGTCCACTTGCAGGGTTGTTGGTGATAGTTTGTGGTGTGGACATGGCTCCACTAGCAATTGCTATGCTGAAAAATGGATATGGGTTTGCACCAGCCATGGGGCTTGATGGTGCAGTGTGCAGGTTTAGTTCATAATGATATGGGTTTGAATCTGAATCAGAGGCTGTGTGGCCTTCTAGTGGTGTGAGAGGTCATCGAGAATGGTCTCGACGATGTCAGTTCAATCACCCGAATTGTGGTGGTTCGCCTCTTAGGCATGAGGAAGAGTGTGAAGGATCAATTGTGTATGATTTGTGTATCAAACTGGTGGACATGATTTTTTGGACCCCGGTTTCAATGGATTCCTATTGGCTGTAGGTGGTCACTCAGCCACCAAGACTTCCAGAGGACATCGCTTGGATTTTTCCTCACAGGCGTTCTACTCAATCGGTGGGGGTCGTTTCCTGTTTCGCTTGGCAATTCCTCTCAGTGGCCAGCTACTTTAGGGTTCCCGTGGTACTCCTCACAATGAGTTTCTGGCTGAGCCCAAGTACTTCCCATGGTTAATCCAATCAGGGACTTATATCCTCAAAGACTGCAGATTTTTTACTCAGTGTAAATTTGTAAATTTTAGTGGCTCTCTCAGCGTCATGAACTGAGTTGGGTTGATTTACGTGGTATGGTGTGTATGCATTTCTATTTTTGTATTATATGGTGGCTACAAATGGTATATGAATATTCCATAGATTTCATATCAATGTGGATGAAAGCAGTAAATAAACATAAATTTTGTAGACATATACCATTTTTTACCCTGAATTGTGATAGCCTAACTAGGTGACTACCTTACACCTATATTCTTCTTCAACCAAGAGAGGGTGCTGGGCTCTCAACACAATGGGACTAATCCCATCCATATATCCATAGGTCACCTCTCGGATGCAAGGTTGGTCAACAGGGAGGACGTTGAGTGCCATGAGAAGCCCTCATTCTCTTTCCCCTCTACCTTCCAAGTCACCCGTTTTTAGTAGTTTCGAACAATATTGGGTGAAGGGCCTATTACTATATGATTTGTTCCCTTCATCTTATCTAATAATACCCCGAAGGGTGATGAATTGGTAGAGGAGGAAGGGTATCTAATAATACCCCGAAGGGTGATGACTTGCAAGACTATTGATTTTACATAAGTTTTAGTTAAGCTACATTCATTAACCCATAAAATTTATTAATTTGCACTTTGTTCTGTATAGGAAATTGCCATTAACATAAACAAAAATAGAAATAAAACAATTGTGCTAGACAGAGGTGGCTGACAGTCCTTACTTATTAAAAACCCAATTATGAGTGACAAATCACATGTTTCGGTTCAAATGTGGCGAGGGGGTTGCCAAATTTTTCTAGAAACAAGCAAGGGGGTCACTCAGATTTTGCAGATAGAAGCAAGCTATCTTTTTGAAGGGGGTCGCACCTTTCAGGGGTAAAAGGGTGACCTGGTCGCACTTGTGAGGCCCAAATAAGTGACTTAGTCCCCTGTTTAGGCCTGATAAGTATGACCTGCTCCGGAAAGGAAATTTTTTTGACCCTGAGTCAGATTCGGCTGATAGTAACCTGTACTATGGCCAAATGGACTGGGATTTGCCTTATGGAGAATCGGCAGTAACAGGAAATGTAAAAAAAACAAGCTTTTAAACTAGATCTAATAGAAAAATTAACCTACGACACAAACTGAATAAAACTTGAAATTTTGAAAAACAGACCCAGGGATCCTGTGGGATCGACCTGGTATGGTCACCAATTCTGTAGTAGGGATTTCTCCCTTGCTACAGGGAAGAATTGGCTACTTTTTTTCTATAGAATGGAAGGGTAGGTTCCTGGTGGTAAAATATAGTAAAAATGGACAGAAAAAAAATAAAGAAGAGAAAGAAGAGAAATGGTTGGAAATCCCTCTACAACCACTATTAGGGTTTAGCTCCAACTACCTGCAAACAACATGTTAGAAACCGAAATACCTGCAAAACAATTTAGGTAATAAACCTGCAAATAAACCATGGATTAGAAAGAAAAGAAATTACTAATCAAATACAGAAAATAACAAGCTATACCTTCTCTTTGGGTGGAATGGGCCACCATGCCCTAGCTTGGAGAAGCACCTCTCTTGGATGGGAGAGCTATGGCTCAATGGAGAATGGAGGAGAGGAAGTGTGGGTGGCTTGAGAGATAAAGTGTCTCAAGCCATCCACGGGAAGCGTAACACTATGCAAGGGAGAATTTTTTTGAGAGTGACCCCCACCCCTCTATTTATAGCTTTTTTGGGGATTTTTAGGGTTTTAAGCCCTTGGTTTGGGATTTAGCCCATTTTTGGGGATTTTAGCCCCTTCCACCCTATCTTTAGCTCCTTTTGGGGTTTTTTTAGCTCCTTTGAGAGGTTTTAGCCACTTTTAGAGGATTTAGCCCCTAGGAGAATTACTTAGGCTCTTTTTGGGGGTTCTTAAGCCCTTTTGCTCATTTTTAAGCTTTTTTGAGGGTGTGGGGGTCCAATGGGGTAAAATGAGGTTCATGCATGGGTGTCCTTGGGTGGTGTAGGCCATGTAGAGCTAAGTGAGGGATTTTTTAGGTTAAAAAACCCCACTCCCCCTATCTATCAACCAACCCCCCCATCCCCCCCCCTCTCTCTCTC
>LPNX010530808.1:115850-136392 GCA_001517045.1 Pseudotsuga menziesii
CCTCTCTCTCTCTCTCTCTCACACACACACACATAGACACACCTAGACACAAACACAAGTCACCCCGTACCAATAATACCCACCCACCCCTCGGCTTCCTCTATGTGTGTGTGTGTGTGTATTTCCCCTCTTTGCATCAAACTACACCTAACCCCAACTCCCCCTCCTCTCTCTCTATCTCACACACATCCCTTGGAGTTTTAAAACCATAGCTAAGTTGAAGAGAGGAGGGGCGTTAGGGGGATAAGACTTCGATGGTGCTTTTTAATTCTCCCTAAACATTGAATGATCCCTTTCTTGAAATATTCTAACTTTAAAGGATAATCTAAATGTATTTTACTAATTTAACCCAAGGGAGATGTTATTATTCCTCTGTCAGGGTGTTACTATTGTAATTGTTCATCATAGAGTCATGAGGTAAAGCGTACATTATAGGTTGGTTCATTAGTACCCTAATGAATAATATAAAAATATTGTTTTGAATATTCCTAGGAGAATTTGGCCTAGACAATTTAGTGGGGCCAACTTGTTTAGGGTAAAAGTCAGTTGGCACAATTTGTATAAATAGGAGAGTTGTGATTCTTATTTGGAAACAGACTCAGTCACTTGAGTAGCACATAGGAGGGGGATAGAGAGAGAGAGAGAGAGAGAGAGAGAGAGAGAGAGAGAGAAGGAGGAGAATACTTTTTGGGGGCTTTTATCTTATACATCTTATACATAAGAAGTTTTGCTAGGTTTTCTTCCCCTTTAGGGTTTCTCGGGATAAATATTGTGTCTATCTTGTTATTTTGTTTCTTTCAGTGATTCTACATATGCTACTACTATGAAATTAAATTGAACACTAATGGTATCTAGTCTATAATATTAAATCTTAACATGGTGTCAGAGCTAACCTAAATAGGACAGCTTTCACAAGGTGAAGCTCTCTCTCCTCCCTCTCCAAAAGAAATTACGGTTTCTATAAAATTTGGAATTTCGAAGATCTGCTTACATAGAAAGTTTTGCTTCCCTAGAGCACATATATTGAGATGAGGATTGAATTTTTTTTGTGGTTGAATCTTCAAGAAAGCCAAACCCTAGTTTGGACCTAAGCCAGAAAACTGCAGAAAACCAAAACCATAAATTTTGTAGAGCTGCAACCTTGCAAGTAGGATTTGAAGGGTGAATATTTGGGATCTCTAGAAATCATTTGGACCAAGAAAATCACCTCATTCATGTGCATGTCCCGGTAAGGTCAACTTTCCATTTTGAAAAATTTCATTTTTTAGTAACTTACTAGACATGATGGCCCCAAGCACTAAGCTTGAGGACAAACTAGAAGGCATAGAAGACTTCCTAGCTTGTAAGTATAGGATTGGTTTCATTTTGAAAGAGAATGGCCTTAAGAAGTACATCAAGGATGATATTGTAGAACCTAAAGAATATGACACAAAGGATAGGTATAAATAATACATCATCAAAGAAATGAGGATCATTTCCGATTCTATCAAATATCACTTGATCCCTCAAGTTTCATCTAAGAAGACACCTAAGAAAATGTATAATGCACTTTCCACAATATATTAGGGAAGGAACATCAACAAGAAGATGAATTTGAGAGCTCAACTAAAGGGAACCAAAATGAGAAAAGGATAATCAATTCAAGATTGATTCACAAAGGTCTCCCAGTTCATAGAACAACTAAGTTCCATTGGAGACACCCTTGAAGAGGATGAACTAGTTATGACTGCTCTCAATGGTCTCACTAGACCTTGGGACTCATTCATATAGACTCTTTGTGCTAGAAAATAAAGTATGAAGTTTGACATAGTATGGGAAGATTGCATACAAGAAGAGGCTAAAGTAGCCAACAGATAAGCTCTACTCATAGAAGATGATCAGGCTCTAGCCATCCATACTAATGGAAGAAAATTATAAAAATTAAATAATATTAATCATAAACCTTCAAAGAATAAGTTTGATAAGAATAATAAGGATTGCTCAAAGTATCAATGCTACAATTGTCATAAGATATGACACCTTTCTAGAGAGTCTCCATTAACAAAGAACAAAAATAGCAACAAGAGACATCATGCTCATCTAGATGCAGATGAGGATGATGAAGAAGAAAGACCTCGAAAGAGATTAACTAGAGGTGAAGATGTAGAAGAATATGTATTATTATCTACTCTCTTTGGGTCTGTAACACCTAGAGAAGATACATGTCTTATTGATAGTGGTGCTTCAAAGCACATGACATGGAAGAAGCAAACTCTGTCAAGACTTGAAGAAAATAATTCTCCTTAGAATGTATCTTTAGGATATGACTATCAATATCCCATCAAAGGTATTGGTGAATCAAGATACAAGCTTGACTTTTGGAGTTCCATGAATATGAAGGAAGTACTATATGTACCAATTTTGAAAAAGAACTTACTTTCCATATCTGCTCTAGATAAGAAAGGATATAGAGTGTATTTTATAGATGGAAAAGTACTTATGTTGTCCAAAGGAAAGACATTGCAATATGTCATGGTCATTGGATAAGAAGAAGGAGGACTATACAAACTCAAAGGACATCGAAAGACAACCCTTATCCATGAGACTACCAGCTCAAGTGAGTTGTGGAATAGGAGGCTTGCTCACATTAACTACAAAGTAGTTCCCTTTGTGAGCAATTTGGTAACAGGGTTACCAGATCTCAAGATCGATCATGAAGGAAATTGAAAAGGATGTGCATGAGTAAATAACATCAAGAATCCCTTTCCGAAAAGTGAAACAAAGACTAAATTTACATTAGAATTAATTCATTCTGATGTATGTAGTCATATGCCTTCCATATCATTAAGTGTAAATGAGTATTTTGTCACATTTATTGATGACTATTCAATAAATACATGGATATACTTCTTGAATAAAAAGAGTGAAGTGTTCGGGAAATTCAAGGAATTCAAATCCTTGATAGAGAACCACTTAGAAAGAAGAATCAAGGAACTAAGATTAGATAATGGTGGAGAATACACTTAAAAGGAACTTGAAGCATTCTATAAGGAGGCGGGAATCACGGGGGAAATAAATACTCCCTATAATCCCCAACAGAATGGTGTTGAATAAAGAAATAATAGAACAATTATGGAAACGTTGAAGACCATGATTCTTGAACAATACATCCCCATGAACCTATGGTCCAAAGCAGCAAGAAAAACTGTATATGTGCATAATAGATTATCTCACGGTGTTCTTGGATTCAATACTCCATAACAGATGTATACAGGAAAGAAACTTGAAGTGATCCATCTCAATATATTTGGTTTCCTAGTATATGTACATATTTTGAAAGAGAAGGGAACCAAGTTGGATCCTTGTTGAAAGAAGGGAATATTTGTTGGATATTTTGAAGTCTCCAAATCCTTCAGGATATACATATCAGGATTCCATCATATAGATATTAGTGTGGATGCAACATTTGATGAAGAGACAACTCTTAAGAAATCTAGAAGGTGTCAACTTGAATAAGTACATGAAGAGGATGTACGTCACAGAATGGTAGAAGTTGAACCCTCTCCTGAAATAGTAGCATCTGAAGATCGTGATATGATAGAACCTCTGGATCCCCCTACTATGGATATATCTCGAAAGAGAAAACTTGCTTGGGTAAGAGAAATCATACAAGAAGAAGAGAGATATGGACCTCTAGAAGAATCAACATGAACAAGCAAAATATCAAATCCATACTCTAGTTATGTATCTTTTATATGTGATATTGTAGATTAATAACCCACCAACTATGAGGAAGTTGCACAAAAGAAAGAATGGGTTGAAGCAATGACGGAAGAATACTAGTTGATAAAAATAATGATGTTTAGGATATAGTACCCAAACAAGAAAACAAAATTGTGGTATCTTGGAAATGGATCTACAAGATAAAACATGTTGCTGATGGAAGTATTGAAAAGTACAAAGAAATATTTGTTGGTAGAGAGTTATCTCAGAAAGAGGGGAATGACTATGAGGAGACATTTTCTCCAGTAGAAAGGTACACTTCCATCAGAACCATCATGGAACTTGATTCCATGATGAAGTGGGATCTACACCATGTGGATGTAAAGACAACCTTTCTTAAAGGTGTGATTGAGGAAGAGGTTTACATCAAAAAACCACAAGGATTTGAAGTCAAAGACAAAGTGACTCATGTATGCAAGTTGAAAAAGGCTTTGTATGGAATCAAGCAAGCTCCTATATCTTGGTATGGTAGAATAGATAGCTTATTGACAAGCTTGGGCTTTACCAAGAGTAAATATGATCCTAACCTTTACATGAATATTATGGATGATCCACTTGTCATACTATTATTGTATGTGGATTATTTATTTCTTGTGGGAAATGAGAAACATATCACAAATTGCAAGAATAATCTAGATGAATAATTCGAGATGAAAGATCTTATATTGACGCATTATTTCCTTGGGGTGGAAATGTGGAATATCCCAGAAGGAATCTTTCTGAATAAGGGAAATAATGGAGTAGAGATATTGAAAATATTTGATATGTTGGATTGTAAAGCCATGGCCACACCCATGGAAACCAACCTGAAGTTCTTATCCGATGATTCATCAGAGTTAGTGAGAATGACTTATTACAGACATATCATTGGATCTTTGATGTATCTAACGAATACAAGTCCAAATATATGATTTGTTGTGAACACCTTAAGTCAGTATCGAGTTAAACCTAGACGGGTTCACCTAATAGCTGTAAAGCATGTGATGAGGTACCTAAAAGGTACAATAGACTTGGGACTTTACTATGGTAGAGATCATGACTACAAATTATATGGATCTACATATTTAGACTCAGGCATGAAGTCCCACATATAGGAAGAGAACCTCAGGTAGGTGTTATTGTCTAGGATTTGCCATGATCTCATGGTTTAGTAAGATACATTCCAGTGTTTCTCTTAGTATAGCTGAAGCAGAGTACATTGCAGCTTGCTCCACTAGTTGTGATGAAATATGGCTTTAGAAACTTATGTCATGATTATTTGACATAGATTTGGACACTAAAGTGATTCATTGTGACAACCAAAGTTGCAAAACGATGACAGAGAATCTGGTGTTCCATGATAAATCAAAGCACATAGAAATATGATATTTTTATATAAGGGATACTGTAGAAAAGGGAGCTATAAAGCTCTAGTATGTGAGTACCAATGAGCAAGTTCTTGATGTACTGACCAAACCTCTATCTCAAGTAAAGTTTGAATATTTTCGTGACAATATTAGTGTAGTTTGAAAAAAATTTCCTCGCAAGGAGGAACAGTGATGGTACTACAAATGATGAAGATATGGACCTTCTTTGGAAAGGAGGAACAAGTTTAAGATAAATACTGTCCTAAAAAGTAAGATTAGGTCGAAGACATGAACCCTCTACTAACAAAAGGGGAGCAATTTGATAATATAGATCCTCCCAAGAAATGGGTAGTGATGATAAGATAAACATCGATTATGGGATGACAGTAAGTTCTGAAATTCACTTGTGAATGATAGTATCCTCTCTTTAGGATGGAAGTTATAACACTCTGTTCATGAGAGTCATGGGCCTACAAATGTTACTATCACATGGAGATTACCCACATTCATTTTTGGATACTATAGAATAACACTCACTCAGGATGTTTCCTAACCTCAGTGATAAGGATGCTCTACAATGAGTCCCCATGGATGACAAGGCTTACATTTTGTACATACTAGATATCTTCTATATAGGCAATACTCTTGTATGGAGAATATTCCTACATCCATATGTAAATACCATAGAATAACACTCGCTTGGGAGTGGTCCTTGTTGATGTAATTGTAACTTCGGAATGTAGTCATCCGTATATCTTATGTATTGTACCCCGATGTTTATTCTGGGATGTGTCTGTAATTTAATTAAGTCATGTCATACCCCAATTTTTATTCCAGGAAGTTTCTATAATGTAAACAAGTGATGTCAAGTCATTGTGGGTAACCCTCCTATTGGTCAAGGGTTAAAGTCCCCACAGTTGTGGGGCCCTAGGGTTATTAGACTATCCTAGAGAATTCGACCCTAGGTGAGTCATTGTAAGTTGAGGCAATAGTCCCCACCATTTTGTTAAGGATAAACATCCTTGTTGGTTGGAGGAGGCAAATTCCCCACAAGTTGTGGGGTACTAGGGTTATTAGACACTCCTAGAGATGTCGGCTCTAGTAAGTAATTGTTAAGTGAGGATGACATGTTGGAGTGGGTTTCAAGTGAATGAAAGAATATAAATAGAGAGTGAGACTCTCTATTTATTACACACACACACTCACTTATTGGGACGCATGAGTGAGACGAGAAGTTGATGGGACAAGAGAGAGACTACTGCTATCGGGAGATCATCTTTATGTTTTTGGGTTTTACTTTTGGTGTTGATTCTATCTCTGAGAAGTTGTATGGTTTTCTCCTTTATGGTTTCCCCAAGGAAAATTCTTGGTGTCTCTTGTCTCTTATGTTTATTGATGTGCATGTTATTTTCTCATTTAAAGATCCTAAGATCACAATGCTAGCTTGAATGATAAAAATATAACATGGTATCAGAGCTAACCTAAGAAGAAGACATTGTGCAGATGTAGAAGCTAGGGCTTATTAATTTTTGGGTCTTTTTCCACAATCCATTAGAAAAAGTATGCTAGGATGACTCTCCATTGAAGGGCGCATCTTTCTGTCGAAGCAGAATTCAATTCTTGACATTTTCAGTTTTTGGTGCAGGAAATTAGGGCTTCTTACAGAAGAGGAGTTTTTGAGTGAGCCCAGCATAGGATTTATATCCTCATAAAAATTGAATTTTAGAGACCTGCATCAAGATTTTTGGTTGGGTGAAACTTCAGGAAAGTCAAACCCTAGTTTGACCCCGAGCTGGGAAAACCCTAAAATTCTATAACTAATAAGTTTTGGTACATTCGCTATATGTCAGGATTGGGGAAGGATCAGGAGCTGAAAATTTTAGAGGCTGAAGATAAAATACTGATATACACAATATCCAAAATTAAGTTTCATATTCACTATATTCTGGGAGATATGATCCCTCCAATTTAGGGTATCAGCCTCTTCAAGAATTCATCCCTAAACAGGACACCTGGGGAGAATTGCTATAGCTTGGGATAAAAATTTCCAAATGAAATTTCTGAATATTTTCTGGAAAGGGAATAGACTGTACTTTCTATGGTCTGAGTTTCATACCTAGAAGATGAAACAGTGACATGTTTCAGTTCGTACAACTTCTCTATGTTGAACAGTCCTATAACAAGTCACCTTTGGAAAATGATCATAAGTCCAAATTGATGAAACCAATTCTAATGAAAATTGTTGTGTTGGAACAAGGACATGTGGGGATATGTTAGTATGAAGTTTCAAACACATAGGAATATTAATTTCGGAGATACCACAGAAACAGTAATAGCCATTTCTGCAGAAGAAATTGGAAAACTAGGGCTTCCTGTTCTGGGAGCTTCCCTCCACTGTTTTCAGAAAAAGAGTACATTGGACAACTCAAATTGAAGAGATAAATATTTCTATCCAATAAGATATAAAAGATTCCAAGTTTTTAAAATTAGGGTTTCTCTTACAAACCCTTGATCAAACAGCTCTGGAACCAAGACATACACCTCAAATCGGTAAGATCTAATCTTTTGATATTTGCATTTGAGGTTCTCATTTCAAAGTGATCTATCACATAAGCTTGATGATAAGCTTGGTGATGTTGACAAATTCCAAGCATGGAAGTATTTGATCTCTCTCAATAAAATGAATTGGACACCTAGATGAGTAGAGAGGTTCCAGTTCCAGATTGAGATGAGGCTAAAATCCTTACACCAGAAGAACTTTCTCAACGCCAAGAAGATCATTGTTGATTCAATCACAAATCACATTGTACCACAAGTGTCTTCCCTAAAGACATCAAAGATGTTTTATTCCTTGACCAAGCTATTTGAAGGGAAGAACATAAATCAGAATATTACTTTGAGAAAATAGTTGAAGAATGTGAAGATCCAGAATGCAGAACAACTTGAATCGGTAGAAGCAGAAGTGGAGAATGCAGAAGTAGTGATAGCCATCTTGATTGGCCTCCCAATATCATGGAATTCATTCATGCAAGGAATAAGTGATTACTTTCAGTAGACTCTAGGAAGAAGAAGAAGCTTGACTCATAAGAGAAGAGAAGATAGGAGCAATTGAAGATCAAGATCTCACCATCCAAAGAAGATCCCTCAAGCGATGAGGAATACGAAGAACTCAAATCTTGAAGAAACTCTTATCCATCTTAGCATTTGGATAAGAAATGACGAATGAAGAAGGTGATGAAGCTGAATGATCAAGAATGAGTCTACCCGTGAAACAAATAAATATAAGTATTCAATTGTCATTTCATGATATTGTTTCTGTTATGCATTTGTCTATATTCAGTTAATGTATTATGAATGATAGAATGTTTGCATTAATGGTAGTATACTACTAATATGCATATGATGGGTAAGCAGCTCATTGTGCGATACAAATCTCCATTGCTACTTATATAGAATGAAACCTCTTTGTCGACATATTGGATTAGTGCGCAATCTCAATGTTGTCCTGGTAGAGATGGAAGGCATCTAGAAAGTTTTTGTGAGATATGGATGGATGTTGTATTCACTAAAGTAGTTGCATGATCATATATTTATGCATAAGAATTTTTCTTTATGAATATACCTTATGAAATGTTTCTAGCCATACAACTAATGCATTTGACTTGTAGGAAAGATCACACAAAATCGCCTACAAGAAAAGAAGGATGAGACTTATTCCGAAGAACAAGTGACAAAATTTCAAAATAAAGAATAATATGATGAAATCAGCGACATGATTGATGCAGAACCTTCCAGCTATGAAAAGGGAAGACCAGTTCAAGAAAAATGATGTCTAGGATGTAGTATTGATACATGAAGGGAAGTTCATAGTTCCATCATGCAGTAGATGGAACATCGTGGGATACAAGGCAAGATTCATAGCATGAGTCTTCTCTCAGAAAGAAGGCATAGACTACGAAGAGACATTTGCAGCCAGTGGGGGTTAAGACACATGATAGGAAGAATCATGTGTGCAAATGAAATAAGGCCTTGTACAAGTTCAGAAGACACCCATGGGATAACACATACATGAGGAGCTTGATGAATATGTTAACCTTTGCTACAAGGTTGAATATGAAATCCTATAGAGGATGACAAGCTCACAGATGGGTGCAAGAAGAACTTTTCAAAAAGTTCAAGATAGAGTATCTTGGTATCTAGTGATCCTAAATGGATACATAAAATATTAGTAGCAGAGGAAGCTACTTGTCACTCTAGTATAGAATGTTTCAGTGCATAGAGTACAAAAGACAGAGGGAGTATGATACTTCATAGGGAGTGACTGCAGAAGATCCTGAGGTTCGACATAGTATGACAGGATGGATAGATTACTGATGACTCTAGGATTTACTGAGAGTAAAGTGTATTCCAACCTTTGCTTGAAGGTTGAAGGCGGAAGACCAGTTCTACTCTTGTTTCGTGTCGATGCACTATGTTCTAGGCATGGGGGTGTGGAAAAGGGAAGTATGCAGTAGAGATCATGAATAGGTTCATGATGACGGACTGCATGACCACACCTATGGCATCGAAATTGAAGCTATTGATTATTGCTTCATCAAAGTGAGTTGATTCCACAATGTATCATCAGATGATTTGTACATTGATGTACCTGACGGATACAAGACCCGATATTTGCTTTGCTATGAACACATTGAGACACATTCACTTGATGGTTGCAAAGGGCACAGTTGAGTATGGGATCAAGTATGATATGAATCAAAATATTAACCTAGAAGGTTATGTTGATTCAGATTGGGCAGTGCCATTGATAGGAAGAACACTTCAGAGTGTTGCTTTAGTATGTGATCAAGTGTGATCTCTTGGTTTAGCAGGAAGCAGTCCTGTGTGGCACTGAGTACAACTAAAGCAGAGTATCTCACAGCTTGTTTTTCTAGTTATGAGGCAGTATGGATGAGGAAGATACTGTCTAATTTATTTGATCTCTAGATGATGCTACTTGTATACATTGTGACAACCAAAGTTGTGTGAAGTTGTCGAAGAACTTCGTGTTCCATGACAAGTCGAAGCATATCAAGATCAAGTATCACTATATCAAGGATATGGTGCAGAGGGGAGCAATGAAGCTCTAGTATGTTGCGATGGACGAACATATAGTTGATGTGTTGACGACGCCATTAGCCAGAGTGAAGTTTGGGTACTTTAGGGAGAAGCTTGGTGTTCTCTATATCGAGGTTCCTTCCAAGGGGAAGTGATGAGTCTATGAACCATTTCGACATGGTGAGAGGATTGGTTCCTTCCATGGTCAGATGTAAGGGCTGAGACATGGTGAGAGGATTGGTTCCTTCCATGTTAGATATGAGTGCTGAGCCATTCTGATATGACTGTAGGATTGGTTCCTACATGATCAGATATAAGGGTCATTGCCATTCTTGGAATGGACGTGCCTGGTCAGTTACCAGGAATACTCGGTCTAGGACTAAGGGCCTTTCTGATATGACTGTAAGATGTAGTCTTACATGATCAGATGTGAGCGCATGGCCATTCTGATGTGATTGAGGGATTGGTTCCCACTTGATCAGATATAAGGGTTGTTTCCATTCTTGGAATGGAGGCACCTGGTCAGTTACTAGGAAAGCTCAGTATGGGACTGAGGACCATTCTGATGTGACTGTATTCTTAGTTCCTACATGATCAGATGTGAGTGCAAATCCCTTCTAACATTGGTTGTCAGATGTAAGTGCAGAGCCCTTTCAGCATGAAGGATTGGTTCCTTGCATGGTCGAATATAGGTGCCGATCCTTTCTGACATTGGTTGTCAAATGTAAGTGCAGAGCCTTTCAGCATGGAGGATTGGTTCCTTGCATGGATGAGTGTAAATCCTGAGCCTTTTCAACATTGGTTGTCAGATGTGAGTGTTGGGTATTTCCGACAGGGTTGTAGGATGTGTTCCCACATGGTCAAATGTGAGTGATGGGTGTGCCTTTCTGATATGACTATGGGATTGGTTCCTAAATGATCATATTTAAGTGTTGGGCAGGCCATTCTGACTTAGGGTCAGATATAAGTGCTGGAAAAGACCTACATGGAGGCTAGGCCTACAACCAGCATGAAAAAGGGTTGGCTCTGTACAACTTCCCGTGATGAGAAGAATCATAAGATAACACTCATGATGATGATCCAACAGTGATGATCTAGTGATGATGATCCATATTGAGGAATGATCCAGATCTAGTGATGATGATCCAAAGATGATCTAGATCGAGTGATGATCTAGATCCAGTGATGATGATCCATATTGATTGATGATCCAGATCCAGATGAATATGAATCGAAGATGAAGATGACTTGAAGATAGAGATGACTTGAATATGAATATGACAAGAACTCAATGATGATCCAGAAGATACAGAGAAGACTTGTGCTGATAAATTGTGTCAAGAGAATACCTTCCTAGTTAAGGGGGAGTGTTGATGTAATTGTAACTTTGGAATGTATTCATCCATATATCTCATGTATTGTACCCCAATGTTTATTCTGGGATGTGTCTGTAATGTAATTCAGCCATTTCATACCCCGATGTTTATTCCGAGAAGTTTATATAATGTAAAAAAGTCATGTCAAGTCATTGTGTGTAACCCTCCTATTGGTCAAGGGTTAAAGTCCCCAAAGTTGTGGGGCCCTAGGGTTATTAGACTATCCTAGAGAATTCAACCCTAGGTGATTCGTTGTAAGTCAGGGCAATAGTCCCCACCATTGTGTTAAGGATAAACCTCCTTGTTCGTCAGAGGAGGCAAAGTCCCCACAAGTTGTAGGGCACTAGGGTTATTAGACACTCCTAAAGATGTCAGCTCTAGTAAGTAATTATTATGTGGGGCCGACATTTTGGAGTGGGTTTCAAGTGAACAAAAGAATATAAATAAATAGTGAGCCTCTTTATTTATTACACACACACACACTCATTGGGGGGAGTGAGAGGAGAAGTTAATGGGACAAGAAAGAGACTACTGCTTTCAGGAGATCATCTTTAAGTTTTTGGGTTTTACTTTTGGTGTTGATTCTATCTATGAGGAAGTTGGGGGGTTTTATCCTTTATGGTTTCCCCGAGGCAAAATTCTTTGTCTCTCTTTTCTCTTGTGTTTATTGTTGTGCATGTTATTCTCCCAGTTAAAGATCCTAATATCATAATGCTAGCTTGAATGATAAAAATCTAACAGTACTAACCTTAGTGGTATGGATTCTCTATGATGATTCCTCATGGATGTCGTAGTATAACAATCACTTGGGAGTGGTCCTAACATAAGTGGTAAGTATGTTATACGATGAGGGCTGACATTTTGTATGTGGTCGAGATCTTATCTACAAACAATACTCTTGCATGGAAGAGTATTCCTACACATAAGTGTAGATACTATAGTATAACATTCACTTAGGAGTGGTCCTAAACTTAGTGATATGAATTGTATATGATTAGTGCTCACATACGACATGGCCTGTATCTAGGTGTGGTCGATAACTACATTCCATTATAGATGATTCAACTGATGGATATTACGGATCAAGATGATGGAGGATTGCATCATCCTTGGAACCATGTCCTAAAGTGATAGAGATTGATCATCCCACAAAGAGGTCATGTGTAATGTAGGTAGCATGGTGACAAAGGATCAACAAGATCAAAGTGTGACAGCAAAGGATCAAGAATATTGTAGTGCTACTGCAAAGGATCGAAATGATCGAAGTGCTTCTGCTACGAAGGATCAAGAAGATCAAAAGTGCTGCAAAGGATCGAAGATCAAAGTAATAATGTAAAGGATCAAAAAGATAGAAGTGCTTCTACAAAGGATCAAAATATCGAAGTGTTCCTGCAAAAGGATCAAGTGATCGTGTGATGCAGAAGATGAAGACATTGAAGAGCAACTATTCAAGTTACTGATTGTGAAAAAACCCTATGACGTATAGATGTATTACCTTGATACTATTGAAGATATTGTCTCTATGTTCTTTTATAGTCTATGATGATGTTGTTAGTAGAATAACCTTCTCATTAAGGGGGAGTGTTGAAATATTGTAACTTCAAAGGATATTCTAAATGTATTTTACTGATGTAACCCAAGGGATATGTTATTATTCCTCCAGTGGGGTGTTACTATTGTAATTAGCCATCATAGAGTCATGAGGTAAAGCCTTCATTGTATTTCAGGTCATTAGTACCCTAATGAATAATATAAAATAATGTTTTGAGTCTTCTTAGGAGAAGTCGGCCCAAACGGTTTAGTGGGACCGACTTGTTTGTGGTAAAACTTAGTTGGCTCAACATGTATAAATAGGAGAGATATGATTCTTGTTTGGAAACCGACTCACTCACTTGAGTAGTGCATAGGAGAGAGAGAGAGAGAGAGAGAGAGAGAGAGAGAGAGAGAGAGAGAGAGAGAGAGAGAAATCATTAAGGAGGAAAATACTTGTTTTGGGGTTTCATTTTATACATCTTCTACAAATGAAGTTTTGTTGGGTTTTCTTCTCCTTGAGGGTTTCCTAGGATAAATATTGTGTCTATATTGTGATTTTATTTCTTTCAGTGATTCTTCATATGCTAGTACTATGAAAATGAATTGAACATTAATGATATCTACTCTAGCATATGAAACCTTAACACCCTTAGAAGTGGAACTACCTTATTAAATTCTCCTAAATTTTATTCAAGCATAATACATATGTGTTATGGATGGTAAAAATTCCCACATCTTTTTGTTAATAATAACACATGCATGTTATTTCTTAGTACAAACAATAACAGTCCCTGTCCGAGAAACACTAAATAATATTTCATGCATTTTTCACAGTTTGCGGCAATTTCAAGTTGTAGATAGTGTGTTCATTCTCTTCATCATCAGATCATACACAAAAGTTTTATTTCATTAACCATATCCATCACAAGTTTCTAAGGATTTCTTGGATCATGATATACATTGAGGAGCAGGAAAGAAAGAAAGAATTGAGCAAGAAATCAACCAATCTTTGGGAATCTCCCATTGAGGAACACCATAGAGAATCTCCACCATTTCTTTTATTGCAATTGATGAGCTATGAAAGGAAACATTAACTTGTCCATTGTTGTGATGTATCTAGACACAGTTGAGCAAGAAAGAAACCAAGCTTGGGGAATCTCCCATTGGGGATCATCCTATGGCATCTCCACCATTTTTTTTATTGCAATTGAGGATCTAGCAAAGAAAACATTTCATTGGCCATTGTTGTGGAGTATGTAGACATAATTGAGAAATAAAGAAACCATTATTAGGGAGTCTACTATTGAGAAATACCATAGAGCATCTCCACCATTTATTTTCTTGCAATTGAGGATCTATCAAAGGAAACATTCCTCCCAATATTCCCCCTAACTCAAGAATCTAGACACAATTGAGAAAGAAAGAAAAGAATATTGGGGAGTCTCCCATTGAGGAGCACCATAGAGAATATACACTATTTTTTTCTTTCATTTTAGGAGAATCAAAGGAAATATTCCATTGGTAATTATGGTGGAGTATCTAGACACAATTGTGCAAGAAAGAAACCTAGCTTGGGGAATCTCCCATTAAGGAGCACCATATATCATTGATCACTATGTTGATGGGAAATTCACACAAACGAGCAAAACAATTGCCAAGGAAGATGATACCCAATGAAATCCTTGAAAAACTTAGAGAAAATAAAAGAAATAGCATGACCAATCGAAGAGGGTCTTTGGACACTCAACCAATTCTGATTGTAGAGGATGCCACATTTCTTCCTACCAATCCACAACAAGAAAGACAAAAGCATTGACTCGAGGGGCCTTTAGTCTCCATAGAAGTTGAAGAACGATAACTGCATGGAACTGACCAAGAAGTAAAATGTAGGTGCACATCAAGTCCACCTGAAACCTTTGCATATTTACTTGGATGTGGGTATACAAGTGACGAAGTTAGAGATTCATTGAATGGCGACTGTGCTATAAGAAGACAATGTTGTTTAGACCACCTAGGAGGATTTCCAATTGCCACCGTTTGACTGACAACAAGATATAGAAGGACATGAATCTCATGTTCAAATTCTAGAGCAACCGGGTGATATGGTACAAGGTGCAGTTCCAACCTCCCTACCTTCTTTAGCAACTTCACGTCGAAAAACTCCAAAACGTATACAGATCGATGAAAGTCTCATTAGTTCTCTTGAAGGTACGATGTCTAAACGCAATATTGCATATCAATCTCAACATATACTTATAAATTATTTTGATTCTAAATGTAATGGAGGTAAATGTAGATTATTTATATCGTTATTAAAATATAGGTCTATGATTGTTGTTAGGAGATACTTAAGGATAAAGATGATAAACAGTTATGAACCAAGTTCTCATATTGTAAGAAGTTTAGTAGATGCATTTAGTACAATTAGAAAGAAATATCTTTCAAAGGATCGCAATGCGGCTCGTCGTGTGTTGTCACAATTAATTGTGAACAAAAGCACTAGGGCCCTTCAACTTCTTGATCCTACATTCAAACTTGTTGGTTTGGATATCAAAACACTCTATAGGTATTGTTATAGAAGAGAAAAACTTGAATCCGATCAAACAAATGTCTGGGCCTTAATTGGTCGATTGCCATGCTCCAATATGAAGCTCATTGATGCGTTAAAGGGATTGTTGCAGGAGTATTGGTGTGACAATAGTAGACCTTCATCCAACCAAAAATTTGTACTAAAACTGATAAGGGGTTGAATGGATCCTGAGACCCATATTAAAAAATAGTCTTGACATGACACAAATAGAATTATATGAGAGATTTAGGCATGAACTAATGAAGTTAACTTAGGCCAAAGATCTTTTGAGAAATGCAAACCATACTATGATAAAAAATCATAACACATGTTTTTGTCAATATCACATTGAGTACGATTATTATTATGACACATATATACATATATTGTGTGTATTGCATATCACTCTTGTGCAGGAATGCTCAACTACATTTCCATTGACATCATCTACAAACTTTATTCATAGTATTTTGTGTAGAAGGACGGAAGGTTGCACATTTTATCAAATTCCTTGTGTAGATGGGACATGCCCAGAGTGTGGTAGAATGAAATTATTTGAAAAAAGCATACATGTGACTGATGAGAATGAACTTGGGAGACATGAAGTGAACTTACAGTCAATCAAATATGTCACATATGATATCGGTGGAGGGAATGAAAGAAAAAAATACAATTGGTCACCTCTCAACTTAGTAACGTGTTCCTGAATAGTATTGTTTTCTTCATATTGTTATTTCATATATGTAACAACCTATTGATATGTACATATTTATTGTTGATCTACCATGTATGGGTTTGCAAATTCATGGAGGATTTCTTTTAAAAGAGACAATAGTAAGTAAATCATCTACATGTGACTTGTTGGAAAGATGAGCAGTTCAAAAACATGGAGGTATACATTTCCTATTGGAACTATCTTATCAATGGTCAATTTTGTGGAAAAATACAATCTCCAACCATAGAATGGGATTCAAATTCAATATTATCACTTTGACCAGGTGAGCATAATGGTCCATATCACCTATAGACATGGGGAAAATAGTACTGAAGAGAAAAGGGTTATATTGAAGGAGTATCACTTTTACATAAGTGATGACAGGTGTCATGACTTGGATTTTGTACAACACATATTTCAATTTTTCTACAATCACCTAAAGGATAATAATATACAGATGGAACAAGATTGGATTTGATCTAATGGTTGTGCGAGACATTTCAAAAATGTTGGTGTCTTCCAATGGTTGTGTATTATCCATAAGAGGCACAAGGTGCCACATATTTGGAACTATTTTGATAATGGACAGGGAAAAGGGGAACATGATGGAGTAGGTGCATGCATTAAGATTGCATTACATAGGAAATAAATGAAGTTCACAACTATTTGTCTCATCTAAGATGCAAGTACCATTGTTGGGATGTGTTCTTCAATAATTGGGTAGGGAGCCAGACGTCAAGAAGACCAATCATCACAAAAAGCACATGTACATAGATATTTTTAGGAGGTTTTTGGTGTATATCAATCACACCTATATGAGTGCAACACCTTCCAAGGAACTCATGCATTCCATTCAGTTAGAATGTCATACAATGATATAGTTGAAATGTGGAGAAGGAAACTCTCTTATTTTTGTTATCCATGTAATAGTGGTGAATGAGACAATTGTGAATCCATAGATTGGGTTGATAGCTGGGATTGTGTATCACTCCCCGTTGGTCAACAAATAACTGCAGAATTATCCTAGTTGGAGGAGGACTAGCCGATTATTTCCCATGACTATGACCACATATCAGATCTCGTAAAACTAGGTGTGACTGTGATGTTGATAACTTTGAAATGTTTAATGACTAGTTGTGTTTAGTTAGCTGACTCCTAGGTTGACACTTTATTTTATGTAGGGAAGATATACATAGGGGTTTCCCAGAGAGGAAATGAATGGAACACTAAGTACTAGATGCCACATTTCTAAGATGGGAAGAATACCCTCATTGTCTGATTAAGTGACTCCGAGGGAAATGATTTTCCAATTGGGTCGATGGTTATCACAAGAGAATATTTGACATAGGTTTCACATACAAAAAAGAAAAAAGGTTATGTATTTGAATATTATCAATCAGGTCAAATTGTATACAATTATAAAAACTTAGTTATTTCCACAAAACTCTTTCTGCAAACAATTCCAAGCAAGAACTCAACAAAGTCACCATTTTTTTCCTTACTCCGAGAACAAGAGGCTAAAGAATACTATTGCTATCAAAGGTGATCTCGATGGTCTAGTCAAATGACCACATGTAGGCAATCAGGTATATGGTATGCATGGTGTTTTTTTACTATGTTATAATTATGTGATGTACATGTACATGCAATGATTTTGGTTTCATGGTCTCATTGATTTTTTATATCTTGATAGATTGACAGCTTGATAGATTGATAAATTGCATAGACTTGTACAACTTGATAAATTGCACAAGATTAATCATGGATTTGTTGTATTATATTCATACTTACATGACCCATTTGTGGAAATTGAACCCAGGACATAGAACAATTACACTCACAAAATTGCTAATCAAACATGCAAAATTAACACCAAAGGAGACTGAAATTGGAGAATAACACTAATTTGTTTTGAGTAAGTGTAAAATAGCCAACATTGTGAAGTAATAGGCTGTTGTAATATATAATTACATGAGATATTTGAATGCATAAATATGGAATTCGAAATAGTAAAAAAGTAGGCTTACCAAAACTAGTCAAATCCCCCATGTTGCCACCTTTCACACACCTGGGTCACATGGTAGAAATCTTCAAGCCACTCGATGTGTCCTTGGGGGAAAGTCTCAAGTCAAGGCTGTCACCTTGTTCTTGACTCCTCCGTTTAGGCTCAACTCCTAATGAAGACAAGGGGGGTAGACCCTATTAAGTTACTAAGGATAATTACTTAGTATGGTGATGTTGAATTGAATGAGTTACTTAGGAGTTTGAAATTTAACTATAGACAATCAAAGATGACAAGATACAAAAATGAACACACGAAAGCAAAATGCTGAGACACAATATATATATAAAGCAAGAAGATAACCAGTGCCTTAGAATGGAGTCAAAATAAAGTCAATGTACTTGCATGTGCTTAGAGTGAATGTTTTGCAATTGCCTCTTGGTACGTTTTAAGTTAAATTTGAGGTGTGAGTTGATTAAAATTAGGCGAAGGGGTGGACTCCAGATATACCCGAAAGTACTTGGAGTATGTCCAAAACTAAACCTTCATGGCTACCCACAAGGAATATGTGGGCTGAATGGAGTCTCTAGGGCTATTGTTCATAATACACCCGTTAGGGTGTGACAGAGATCGGCACCCCGAGGTCACTTTTCAGAAGTTCCTACTTCCTTTGGGTATTTTGCCACCGTGATGGTTTGATCGAGGTGTTGGATTTTCAACTAATGGTTTGTAAATTTAGAAGAGTGAGTCCTGATTATTCTAGTCACTCAAGTGATTTTTATAAAACTTGACTGATCGAACGAACCACAGCCAAGTGCAGAGCATACACACTGGAGTCTTGTCAATTTTAGTAAATTTTAAACTGGGTGTTCTTGTTAAAAAGAAAACCCTCCAAGAACCTCTTTCGATCCAAGTGGATCTCAATCAGGGAATCAAGGAGGGTTTAATTTTATAATAGCTGAAAAACAAATTATAGAAAATAAAATAGATACACAATTCTATTTTTCTAATTAGTCCTACCACGAATCTCTTTCTCCTTTCGGGTTAATCGGGAAGTCATGGGGTAAGTATTAAGATTACTTTGTAATATAAAATATGGAATATGAAATTTATAATGAAATAAAGTATACTACCCTGCATATTATATCAATGCTAGTTTGAAAAAGGATGAACAAAAAGAAACAAAAAAGACACCGACGCAAATCCCCCCAGGGGGGATGGGGAATGGGCTCGAAAGAGCCTATTCAAAAATTATTTTTATTAACAGTGGTTACAATATCAGAGAAATGATATAAATACTCTTAATACTTATACAGAGTGAAATCAATATCTTACAAAGTGTGAAAATTAAAGGTTTTAGTCAAATGGGAGACCCTTGGGGGTTTTGAACGCTTCCGAGGCCACTTTCGAGCAGCAAATTCCTTTATTTTATATCAAACCTGATAAAAACCAGAAATAATATTAGAATAAAATATTCCCAAAATCACTCTGAAATTACCTTCGGGTTAGCTTACTTTTAACCAAAAAAAGTAAGCTGAAAACTAGTTAAAAGGGTAAAACAGAAACCAAGGAACGCAGGATTTCCTTTGGATCTTGGCTTGCATTTTGGGAAGCCAATAAGATGTGCAATTTTATTGCATAATATGAAATTTTAACATACAGAAAAGGAAACTACCTTGAAAGCAAGCTACAAATTTTCATTAAAATGCTTGCGAAAATATGGTAATTTCAGCTAGATCTCTTACAATGTAACCTTATATGCAAAACAAAACTAAGATATAGACTTAGTAAGGGACCTTAATAACTAGATATATGTGTAATTTTATTAATGAGACAGATCTGAGCAATAAGAATCCTTAATAGTAACCAGTTTGAAAAAAATTTAAGATTTTTTAAGGAGAAAAAGGGGAAGAGAAGTGCTTGTTGTTGAAGCAGATCTACAAAGGAAACTTGGTTGTGAAGCACCAAGGGGAAAAATATTAGCAATATCTATTGGAAACCAATGGAATCAAACTTGAACCATAGATCTTCCAGTCATGGAAAACCTGTAAGCTACACAACAAATCCTGCAAACAGAACCATTAAATCTGAAGATACATATGAGAAGTAGATGATACAGCATGTAAATAATCTTATTTAGCA
>LPNX010530808.1:138257-148449 GCA_001517045.1 Pseudotsuga menziesii
GGTATTATCTCATTCAAACATATGAAAAAAAATAGAAGTAATTAAGCTTACTTACAATGATCTATCCCTATGATTTCAATAACCATTCAGGCAAACAACAGTTAAGCGCAAAAAATTGAAAAAATAGCAGTTTCACCTCGAATGCAGCATGAGAATGATAATCCACACATGAAAGGTACTCCACAATTGAGCCTCCAAATCTTCTCTTTATTTCAATAAATGATGATCAATACATAGTTACAATGGAAAGCCCTTCAATCCATCTCTTACTAGCTTCGAATAAGGAGCCTCGGCCAGGATATATACAAAAAATAGGGCATCCATCCCAGGCAGGGCGCAATTCCTCATGGAATCAAATGAAATCAGCTGATGGAGAGTCAATCAATGCAGAACTGAAGCTGAACTGAGCCTACTTGTCAATTGGGGGCTTGATTGAGCTCACACATCAACCCATACACCGATACATCAATCCACAGAGCATGCAGGAGAATCCATACGTGTTGAGGAGAGAGAGAGGGCACAATTCCCCATGAAGATAGCTGAAGATCAACTCTGGATCTGATTTGACCACCTCCTTCAGTCAAGGATTTTTCATATCCAGGTAATCTGCTTCAGATCTGACTGATTTCAATCAAATCGGCTAAGAATCCACTGATTTATGATTTTGGATTTGCTCCATTATTCATCAATTTATTAATTAAAATANTCTCTAAAGTTCGAACAAGTTATCCTTGTCCAGTTCACCAGGCTTACTTGATAAAAAACCACTAAGTACAACTTAGGTGGTAACACCCCATAGGTGCATAAAGCAGTTTCCAAATCTAGGTAGATGCTCACGAATTGGCTAAGTCAAGTGGGAAATATAAAGAGGGATGGAAAGAAAACTCATACATGCTTTTATTTTGAGAAAAGGAGGGAGGATGATGTGGGAAAAAAACAAGGAAGTTACCACTAGTCTAGCTTTCCCTTTGCCTTAAATCAGAAATAAAACAAGGCATCTTTACAGAAAAAGCATATATGCACTTTGGAGAATCTAGAATAAATAAGACATGCTAACATGGGTTTCCAAGATGTTTCCCAAGCACTCCATGACTCAAGTTTAGCATGTGTTGACTTCTTGGACATGTAGAAGGAAGCTAGCATAGAGTGGAATCTAGGAAACTAGGTAATAAGACAAAAACGATTAAATTAATGTCTAAGGTAGGTAACTATGGGTTGATTATTCTAACACCCCGCCTTAAGCCTAAATTTATGAGTAAATATTAGAAAACTATAGGTCATAGCAACAAGGCTTAGTCACCCTTTACATACTACTTGTCCATATAACCAAGGAAAGAGTCAAAAACCCAATGGGAAAATCCTCCCTTAAACATGGACAGGAAAACAAAATTTGGAAATCTTGTCATCAATCATGCTTCACAGCATGATTAGCAATCCCCAGTAGTGATTTGAGATTGCTGGATGTCATCTCACAAAAAACTTTGGTGAAGATGTCTGCTACTTGTTTTGAAGATGCACAGAAGAGTAGATGAATGGTACCATCATGTACAAGATGTCTGATGTAGTGCATATGGATCTCAATGTGCTTGGTTCGCTGTCTCTAAACTGGATCGTTGCAGATTCGAGTGGTGCTCTGATTATCACAGTAGATAATACTTGAAAACTCTGATTCGAAGCCACATTCTCCAAGTATTCCCTGCAACCACAAACCATTATAGGAAATTTCAACTCAAAATGGGCCTCCTAAAAAGAATTAATAAAATAATAGTTAAAATAATCAAATAATATTTATTAATTTTGGAGGAAGAAAAGAAAAAAACTGCTTTTTTGTTTGTATTTTTACAGATATCCCTGTGTTTTTACTCGAATTTCGATCGGGAGAGCTCGTTGGATGCGGAATTAAAAGCGTACCCACTCGGCATACCTTTGACGAACCCCGCTACCCCAAAAATAAGAAATACCTGAAAAAATGTGATGATGACAAACAAAAAAAAGTAGTTTTTTCTTATGATACCTATCCCCAAATTTATATTAAAAAAGTGTTTAAGACCTATACGCTATTTCAAATTTAAATCAATTTCATTGGCTAACGCATGATGACATGGAATTTGAATCAAAGTTAAAAGGCCCATTTTGAGTTGAAATTTCCTCTAATGATTGAGTTGTTGCATTTACAACTCCTCTCTACTCTGCTTCTGTAGATGAGAGTGCTATGGAACTCTACTTCTTGATTTACCAACTAATTGACCATTTTTTAATCATGAACACATATCTTGATGTAGACTTCTGATATGTGTTGTCATATGCCCAATCACTGTCAATACACCCAATCAAATCAAGATCAGATTTTGCTTTGTAGAAGATCCCATGAGTTCTTGTTCCTTGAACAAAGTTTAGGATCATTTTGGATACCCTCCAGTGGATCTCATGAGGCCAATCCATGTATCTCAAAGCTACACTAGATACATAATATAAGTTAGGTCAAGTGTGTGTAAGATAAAGCAAACACCCAATCAACTGCCTATACAGTGTATTATTTACCATAGGAGAAGAACCTGCTTCTTCAAGCTTAACTCCTGAAAGGAAGGGAGTCTTGCTTGGATTGCAATATTTTATGTGGAAATTGTTGAGTAAATCTAAGGCATACTTGTACTGATTTACTTTGATTCCATGTTGGGATTGAGCAATTTCGAGACCCAAAAATTGGCTCAACAATCCCAAATCTGTCATAGAAAATGCATGGTTCATTGCATCCTTCAAGGAGGCAATCTCTTTCTTTTAACTTCCTGTAATCAGAAGTTCATCCACATAAAAGACAATAATAATCAAATAACCATGAATCAGCTTCAAATATACTTCAGGATCAGACTTGTATCGAACAAAAATTAGTGATAGAAAAAATCCATCAATCTTGGCATACCAAGCCTTGGGGGCTTGCTTGAGCCCATACAATAATTTCTTTAACCGGCACACTAAGGAGGGATTAGAAACAAAACCTTCAGGTTTATGCATGTAAATCTCCTTAGTGAGATCTCCATTTAGGAAAGCACACTTCACATCCATGTGATGTACCTCGCACTGCTTCGAAGCCGCAATGGCTAAAGCTAGCCTTATGGAGTCCATCTTTTCCACCGGTGCAAAGGTTTCATTGTACTCAATACCATGTAATTATGAGTATCCCTTAGATACCAATATTTCCTTATATTTCAAAGGTGAACCATCAGAAGAAAAATTAGTCTTGAAAACCCACTTACACTGAACTAGCTTCCTCCCTGGGGGAAGATCAACTAGTTCTCAAGTGTTGTTCTTCTGGAGCGAGCTGAATTGTTCTTTCATGGCTGTTTACCATCTTGTATCATGTGCTAAATATTCATATATATGTGGGTCTTATTCAACCATCATATAGCACTTCTCAAAAAATAGGAGATCTTTCTCACAAAGGGCACTCTCAAATTGAGATATAGTCCTCTTAGTGTCATTAGGATTTCTAGCTAGTTCCCCAGCTACATGACTGGTCGTTGCTGCCCATTTTGGTCTTGTAGGAATGTTAGGATATGTAATTAAATCATCATTATTAGACATATCAGAATGATCAAACTCATTAGTCTCTTCACTTATAATCAATGGTTCTAGTGGTGAAGAGGACTCTCCAACTTCAAGTGTTGCTAAAGGATCTTGGAACTGAACACTTCTTTCAATGAAATATTTGTTAGTGCTCAAGTTAATCAGCTTGTACCCTTTTGAATATTCAAAATACCCAACAAATATGCATTCTTTACTTTGGGGCTGCAAATCCTTCCTCTTTTCATTTGGAATTCTAGCCCAAGCCTTTGAGCCAAAAATCCTAAAATGGGTCAGATCTGGCTTGATCCCACTCCAAGATTTGAAAGGAGTCATACCATCAAGCTACTTATGAGGAACCCTATTCTGGATGTAGGATGCATAGTTTATAGCCTCGGCGTAAAAATTTGGTGGCAAATTGTTAGTCTCCATCATGCAGGTTGCCATCTCCTTCAGTGACCTTTTCTTTCTCTCAACAACACCATTTTGTTGTGGTGTGTAAGGGATCGAATGCTGCATCTGAATACCTGCATCTTTACAATAATGAATGAACTCATGCTTGACATACTCACCACCATTTTCAGATATGAGGATCTTGATTTTCCTCCAAGACTGGTTTTCAACCAAGGCTTTAAAGACTTTAAAGAGGTCAAAAACTTCAGACTTATTCGTTAGGAAGTGAACCCAACAATACCTGGAAAAGTCATCTATAAAAGTGAGTGCATATTTGGCTTGAATCATGGACATATGAGGAAATAGACCACCAATGTCACTATGGATCAACTCAATAGGTGCATAGGTTCTCTCTTGACTAGCTCTCTCATATGTGTGCTCTGGGTGTTTTCCTAGGATACAACCTTGATAGACTCCCTTAGAAAAATTGATCTTTGGTAACCCTATGACCATATCGTTTTCACTCAAATAATAAATATACTTGTAGTTAGGATGGAAAAATCTTTCATGCAAAAGCTTGATTTCCTCATTAGCATGAATCAGAAGAGCAGAGGGGTTTGAGTAGGGTAGAAAATGGGAAAACATATATACCTTCGAAGTGTGATCAACAACACCTTTTGCTATGACTTTACCATTCGAAATATCAGTGATTTCAACATCATCAGTGGAGATGATGACCTTCTTTGGAGACCCATTGTGAGTCATCTAATACACTGATAAGAGATTAGGCAAGACCTAGAACATACAACACATTATTGAACTTACCATGGTCAAGATCAATTATTCCCTTCCCCAAACTATCAGTGAGAGACTCATCTCCCAAAACTATTGGTGGACCTTTCGACATGTCAAGAGAGGAGAATGCCTCTTTTGTTGAAACCATATGTCTAGAAGCTCCAAAGTCTATGATGAAGCTAGGTGAGCTTGATGTGCTAGTAACCAAGGCATGTACTCTCTCTTTGTCCTCTGAATTTGATCCTCCTTCCCTCTTATTTGAGAAATTAGGAAGGGAGATGTTATTCTTCTCTAGGAGTTGGGTCAACATGTCAATTTGTTTCTTCATAGAAGAGCTCTCAGGATGATAGCCCTTACTACAGTATGCGCACTTGCTCATTTCTCCTTTGTTCTTCTTCTTCTGGGAGTTCTTCTTGGAACCTCCAGGCGCCTCTTGAGACTTGTTCTTGTCTCTCTTTTCCTCAAGTGGATTTTATCTTGTTTCTTTCTTTTTGAATCAACCCTTGAATCCCCAGAAACCAAATATTGGTCTTTGGAAGGTTTGATGGTGCCCATCATCACAAACTTATCTTGTTCCTATGTGAGGGATTCCATGAACTCTGCAAGATTAGGCATCTTCCAGGCTTGAGTTTTCAACTTGGTGGCATGGAAGGTAAAAAAAAACACTGAATAGTCAGGGCCAAGCTTAGAGAGTATGGCCAAAACTAGTTTATCTTCCTTCTTTTCGATCCCACACTATTTTAGCTACAAAACAAGGGCTTTAAACTTGGAAAAATAGAGTTGCAAGGATTTGAAGCTATTGGGACTCAAGGAGATCAACTCATTCTCAATTTGATGTCCTCTCATCTCATCTGTCTTTCCAAAAATCTCTACAGGATTCTCCCACACTTCATTAGGTGATTTCAATCCATCAAGATGGAAGAGGAGATCTCTTGAAATGCTCAAACACAAAAGACAATAGGCCTCATCCCTCCTGTTGTGCCATTTGATTTTATCTGCAGATACATTTTGCTCTGCCTCAGTTGCCATAGTCACCTTGTAGCTACATTTTTCTCTCAACAATATATCCATCTCATCTTTCCACTCAAATAAATTGAATGGAGTCAAGATGATGTTCTGAGATTGGTCCATAGCTCATAAACTATTCCCTTCAGTCAGCAGAATATGCTCCTAGTCAAGATGTGAACCTACAATAGCAATATGGAAGGAGAGAAATCGATCTACAAAGGCTCTGACACCATGTGGAAATTGAACCCAAGAAATAGAACAATTACACTCACAAAATTGCTAGTCAAACATGCAAAATTAACACCAAAGGAGACTGAAATTGGAGCATAACACTAATTTGTATTTAGTAAGTGTACAATATCCAACCTTGTGAAGTAATAGGATGTTGTAATATATAATTACATGATATATTTGAAAGCATAAAGATTCCATTCAAAATAGTAAAAAATCAGGCTTACCAAAAGTAGTCAAATCCCTGATAGGTGCATAAAGCAGTTTCCGAATCTAGGTAGATGCTCACGAATTGGCTAAGTCAAGTGGGAAAGATAAAGAGGGATGGAAAGAAAACTCATACATGCTTTTATTTGCAGAAAAGCAGGGAGGATGATGTGGGAAAAAACAAGGTAGTTACCACTATTCTAGCTTTCCCTTTGGTAGATGTTATTTTTCTCGAGGAGTTGGGTCAACATGTCAATTTGCTTCTTCATCCAAGAGCTCTCAGGATGATAGCCTTACTGTAGTATGCACACTTGCTCATTTATCCTTTGTTATTCTTCTTCTGGGAGTTCTTCTTGGAACCTTAGAGCTCCTCTTGAGACTTTTTCTTGTCTCTCTTTTGCTCACTTCTTCATATAAGAGCTCTCGGGATAATAGCCCTTACTGTAGTATGTGCACTTCTCATTTCTCCTTTGCTCTTCTTCTTCTGGGAGTTCTTCTTGGAACCTTGGGGCTCCTATTGAGACTTTTTCTTGTCTCTCTTTTGCTCAGGTGGATTTTTATATTTTTTCTTGCTTTTTGAATCCACCCTTGAATCTCCATCAACCAAATCTTGGTCTTTGGAAGGTTTGATGATGCCCATCATCACCAACTTATCTTGTTCCTATGTGAGGGATTCCATGAACTTTGCAAGCTTAGGAATCTTCCAGGCTCGAGTTGTCAACTTGGTGGCATGGAAGGTCTAAACAAACACTAAATAGTCAGGGCCAAGCTTAGAGAGTATGGCAAAAACTAGTTTCTCTTTATTCTTTTCGATCCCACACTATTTTAGCTGCAAAACAAGGGCTTTAAACTTGGAAAAATAGAGTTGCAAGGATTTGAAGCTATTGGGACTCAAGGAGATCAGCTCATTCTTGAGTTGATGTCCTCTCATCTCATCTATCTTTCCAAATAGGTCTACAATATTCTCCCACAATTCATTAGGTGATGTCAATCCATCAAGATGGAAGAGGAGTTCTCTTGAAATGCTCAGACACAAAAGACCATAGGCTTCATCCCTCCCATTGTACCATTTGATTTTATCTATAGCTACATTTGGCTCTACCTTAGTTTCCATATTAACCCTGTAGAGACCTTTCACTCTCAACAATATCTCCATCTCAGCTTTCCACTCAAATAAATTGAATGGAGTCAAGATGATCTTCTGAGATTGGTCCATACCTCAGAAAATGTGCCATTCAGGGAGAAGAATACGATCCCAGTAAAGATGTCAAACCTGAAATATCAATATGAAAGGAGAGAAATTGATCTAAAAAGGCTCTGATACCATGTGGAAATTGAACCCAAGAGATAGAACAATTACACTCACAAAATTGCTAATCAAAAATGCAAAATTAACACTAAAGGAAACTGAAATTGGAGCATAACACTAATCTATATTGAGTAAGTGTACAATATCCAACCTTGTGAAGTAATAGGCTGCTGTAATATATAACTACATGAGATATTCAAATGCATAAAGATTCCATTTGAAATAGTAAAAAACCAGGCTTACCAAAAGTAGTCAAATCCCCCATAGGTGCATAAATCAGTTTCCAAATCTAGGTAGATGCTCATGAATTGGCTAAGTCAAGTGGGAAACCTAAAGAGGGATGGAAAGAAAACTCATAAATGCTTTTATTTGGAGAAAAGGAGGGAGGATGATGTGGGAAAAAACAAGGCAGTTACCACTAGTCTACCTTTCCCTTTGGAGAATCTGGAATAAAGAAGACATAATAAAATGGGTTTCCAAGATGTTTCCCAAGCGCTTCGTGACACATTTTTAGCATGTGTTGACTTCTAGGACATGTAGAAGGAAACTAGCATAGAGTGGAATCTAGGAAACTAGGTAATAAGAAAAAAATGATTAAATTAATGTCTAAGGTAGGTAACTATGGGTTGATTATTGTAGTGACCAATCCATATAGCCCTATACCATTATCTAACACTCTATCTTGTATATGTCTATTGTATCTTCCTTTAATCTTTGTTGGTAGGAGGTTTTGAGGAAGTAAGCTACACAATTCCAAGTAATCTACGCAACACCGAGTAAGCTGCGCAAGAACAAGGATAATGCACAAGGAGGTAAAGTCAACAAAGAGTCGACTTGGTCATGATTTTGTAGCAGTTGGTCATAGTTGTGTATCTTTTGGTCCAAATTAATTGGGAATTCGGCTAAAGTGGGAGATTTTGTAAAAGGAACAAGTCTATAAATATAAATAGGAATGTAATGTTGAAAGATCCTATCTTAGTGATGTTATATTTTATCATTTAAGCTATCATTATGATCTTAGGATCTTTAACTAAGAGAATAATATGCACAGCAATAAAACACAAGAGACAAGAGAAACAAGGAATTTTCCTTAGGGAAACCATAAAGGAGAAAACCCCGCAACTTCCTCAGTGATAGAATCAACACCAAAAGTAAAACCCGAAAACACAAAGATGATCTCCCGACAACAATAGTCTCTCTCTTTTCATAGCAAATTATCCTCTCATGCATGCGCCCCAATGAGTGAGTGTGTGTGTGATAAATAGAGAGGCTCACTCTCTATTTATATTCTTTAATTCACTTGAAACCCACTCCAACATATCAGCCTCACTTAGCAATTACTTACTAAAGCCGACATATCTAGGAGTGTCTAATAACCCTAGTGCCCCACAACTTGTGGGGACTTTTCCTCCTCCGACCAACAAGGAGGTTTATCCTTAACACAATGGTGGGGACTATTGCCCCAACTTACAATGACTCACCAAGGGTTGACTTCTCTATGATAGTCTAATAACCCAAGGTCCCTATAACTGTGGGGACTTTAACCCTTGACCAATAGGAGGGCTACCCACAATGACTTGACATGACTTGTTTATATTATAGAAACTTCTCGGAATAAACATCAAGGTATGAAATGACTCAATTACATTACAAACACATCCCAAAATAAAAATTAGGGTACAATACATAAGATATATTGATGAATACATTCCAAAGTTACAATTACATCAACACTCCCTCTTAACTAGGAAGGTATTCTCTCGACACAATTTATCAGTACAAGTATTCTTCTCTGTATCATCTAGATCATCATCGATTCCTCATCATATTCACCTTCAAGTCATCATTGTCTTCAAGTCATATTCATCATCAGATCCAGATCATCACTCAATATGGATCATCATCACTGGATATGGATCATCACTCAATCTGGATCATCTTTGGTTCTAGAACATCTCTGATGGATCATCATCACAGGTGCTATCTCTTGATTCTTCTCATCACAAGAAGTTCTACAGAGCCAGCCCTTTTTCATGCTGGATGTAGGCCTAGCCACCATGTAGGTCTTCTTCAGCGCTTATATCTGACACTTAATTCAGAATGGCCCACCCAGTACTTGCATCTGATCATGTAGGAACTAATCCTATAATCATATCAGAAAGGAAACTCCCAGCACTCACATCTGACCATGTGGTAACATAGCCCACAACCCTGTCAGAAAGGCTCAACACTCACATCTATTCAACCAATGATCGGAATGGCCCAACACCTACACTTGGTCATGCAAGGAACCAATCCTCCCATTAGAGGAAATTTGGGGTCTAAAATGGGCCTTATAAGAAAACGTGCCAAAATAAGTTTTTGTGAGTTGGAATTCAAGAACCAATAGAATTTCAACAAAATAAGTCAACCATAATGGTTGAATTGCAATATTTGTCATTAAAAAAAACTACTTTTTTTGTTCGTATTTTCGACATATCTCATTGTGTTTTTACTCAAATTTCGATCGGGAGAGATCGTTGGATGCAGAATTTAATTCTGTATCCAACGAGTACCCACACTGCATACTTTTGACGGACCCCGCTACGCCAAAAACAAGAAATACCTGAAAAAACGTGATGATGACATCATCATCACATTTTTTCAGGTATTTCTTGTTTTTGGGGTAGCGGGGTCCGTCAAAAGTAT